>JASAND010010629.1:0-45629 GCA_030248195.1 Trissonchulus latispiculum | reverse complement strand
CTGAATAAGGATCTGACAGTTCCTGCAGTTGTCTTTATAGCGTTTAGGTCAGGAGATGTGTATATACATTTTAGTCGACATTTCTTGACCCTCACTGAGTACCTTGAGGTTTACTTACAAGCTTGAAGGCGTCAATATGAGCCCGAGAAAGCGAGCTGCTCATATTAAGGTGCTGGTATCCCTTTGTGCAGTGCTTTTGTGGTGATTTTTCGAAACGCTATAACTTTCGCAATTTTAGGAGTTGGAAAGAGCTTTATACATCGTTTTAAAGCTTATAATCTGTACATTAAAATGAGCTTACGAAACTAGCAAAATTGGCAAAAAATAGCAAAAAATTTCCGACATGCTGACACCTCACAGACTGCATATAGACCAAAAATTTTTGAACATCGATTTCTCAAAACTGTGGAATCGGCCAAAATTTCTTCTTGCGCCATGACATGAATGACATGTGGGCCGAGGGACATTTTTTTGGATTTGGCTGAACAAGTCTCTGTACTCCAGAAAATTCGGCAAATGCGCGATGACACGAAATTTCGCAAATTTCTATTCAGTTTTCTCACAACTGGAGATGTTTTAGCTCAAACCAAGAAAAATGTCCCTCCGCAATAGGGCGAATTTTCATTCTGCCAAAAATCACGCGATTCTATTGGGTAGTTTTTGAGAAATCAATGTTCAAAACAAAATAATCGCAATTTTGCCAAAATGGTTTTTCGGCGAATTCTCTAGCTTAAAGCAACGAACTCCAGCGAATAGGTATTGATAAAATGCGCAATTGGATGGTGTATCGATTAAGTATAAATAAGCCGAAACTGTCTTCAAGATTTGGCAGTAATTTTGAAAAAACTGATTTCTTCAAAAATGGCCATTTTTTGACCCCAAAAATAGTTTTTGGCTTATACTGCCTTAACCACAAGAGTTAGCGCAAAAGTTGTAAAAGCAAAAATGTTCATTTTGGTGCCCTCTTTCCAGCTATTACAACCAATCCGATGTAGCCACTATGTACTGAGAGAATAAGGGCAAAAACCAAAACTTTCTTATCTTTACACCTAAAAATCCGGGACTGGTCCCAGAATGTTAAAGAGCACGAAAATAATGTATTTGGAAAGTTCCATCCACTTTCATAAAGAATTGAAGCTTGTAGGGTCGAATTTACACAAAGCGATACCAGCACCTTAAGCATTTAAATCTTGTCTTTTAGACATTTAAATGCTGGCTCATATTAAGCATTTTGAATCTTGCCTTCTACCCATTTAGATGCTGGCTCATATTAAGTATTTTAACTCTTGTCTTTTACGTATTTAAATGCTGCCCTTAGCTCATATTGCATTTTACATGCGACTGCAAGGAGCATTTTTCCTACTTGTATATATATATTATAGATACTATGTATATAATATATATATAAATTCCCCAGGAAAGGAAACCGACCCATTCCAGTGAGCTGAGTGCCGGCTCCGGGTCACTACAAAATCCGCTGTCCTCGTCCACCCCATCAACGGCAATACTGCAACCGTCTTCCATAAAGGTCAGATGATAGAAATCGGGGGGCCTGCTGGAACTGGGTGCAAAAGTGGGGGGCTGGCTCCCCAGCGAGACAGATCGAGCACGTTCCGCTGACATAACACTAATTGATTATTTAATTCAAGTAGCAGCAGCAATCATTAATTAATTTGCACAAAAGCTGCAATTAATTCTCAGCTCAGAAAGCGCTGAAACTTGAGCACTGGCATAATTGACAGTCATACGTGCCTAAGTTATGGATAATTAACAATAATGCCAGTTAGTTACAATTAAACAAAGCTAATATTCCAGTTTCTAAAACAGATGTTTGTATAAACGTTACCATTATTTCAAAGCATCTCTAATGCATATACGGCGTATTTTATATAATTGTTTTAATTTTTATGAACGACGAAATTAACTTAAATTTAAACTTAATTATAGTAAAATTAGGTTACGTACCAACTTTTTATTTTCCTTTTCCGGGATTTATTTTCTGGGAAGAAGTTAACACAAAATAGAAACTTAAGATCATTCATATTTCCACTACAAGTACACCCGGAATATACCTAATTTACTTTAACTGATTGCGACACCTAATTAATAACACAGAGTCTCACAATAGTAAGGTTGGATTGCTTCCCGCAACTTTAAACAAGGAAAACAAAAGCCTTTTTTCCAAAACCCCTTCTCTTCAAAGCTAATACGCATTTCAAAATTTTAAGAATAATCACTAGAAGTGAAACCTTAGCTCAAAAATGCTCAGACTTAAAACTTTGAGAAAGATTAACGATACAAACACTTACAAAGACAATTAAGCGGCAAAGTGTTTTCCTAAAATACTAAGTATACGCACGGCCCACCTTAGTTTACACGGAGCTAATGTGGAAGTAAACAAAGAATTATGCTGTTTTCACACTTATCATAGCGGCATGGCCACGCAAATAAAACGAAATATTTTAGACAACAAAAACAAAAAACAAAGGAAGTAGCACTTCTATAGCAGTTAAACGCAGAATCTATTGCCTGTTTCATGGAATCGCAAAATTCTCTTAACAATAATTGTTTGGTCAGTACCAAAGGCGGATAAAGCAAAACTAAAAATAGGGAAATAGAAATTAGAAAAAGAAGAAACGAATTTGAAAAATCTCAAAAAAGCACTCCTGGTAAACAAAAAACAGGACATGACGATTTTGAAGTGCAAGCAGGCAGCTTTACTTCGTCGCAGGTACAGAGAGAGAGAACAAGCCAGCGATGCATGAAATTAGAATTTAGCGCAGCAAAAACACAACAGTTTACAGAAAAAAAGAAAAAAGTTTTTCTTTTAGCGAAAAAATAAGCCGAAGCTTGTTTAAGAGCAGCGCAAATCGACAAAACTGACAGCGAAGCGAACAGGGCAAATAAACAGTGCAACGTTGAAGCGATGTGGAAAAAAAACAACGACGATTACTATTACAAACTTATGGGAGAAAACTTAAGGGGGGAGGAGGGAATAAGTGGAATTTTTGGAGTATTCCAAGCGCGAAAAGAATAGAATAGCACTGCTTAAAAGACTACTCCGCCTACATACTATACATACAAGACAGTAAAAGACAAGGCTAAAGTAAAGACGAAAGAGATTTTTCCGAGAATTCGAAAAATCTGTATCCTACTGCAAAATAGAAATCAGAAAATGTCAAAACTTAGGTTAGACACTAGTTAAAAGCTCAAAATATAGATATAGATAGCTAAAATTAAGAGACTGGCCTGTGTTGGAATAAAAAATGTTAATATTTTATTTGCGAAAACTTTGCATCTTGAACTAAAAACAAGAATTCCGTGTTGGAATAAAAAATTTAAATTTTAATTCACGAATTTAAAACACAAATTCCGAGCATTTTCACAAGTTTGGAAGGACACTACATAAAACAGGGCTTTGTGCTGGAAGTTTTCGAATATATTGAAAAGATAGATTGAAAAGATCCAACGAGAAACTAATTCAGAATCAGCGGTCAGGTAAAATGCAATCTTCAAAACTTTTAATTCATTGCTTAAGCGAAAAATCAGTCTAAGAGAGCAGAAAAAATCAAAACGGTAAAAATTATCTGCAGATTTAGAACCGCAATAACGTGAAAATGCACTATTAGGATGATGAAGAAATCTGCAAAAATTACTGATAAATTGCATCCTAATTTCACCGAGAATAAATGGACTCCTTTCCTGAAAAGAAATTTATGAGAAGGCAAGTTTTGATGTGCAAACGATGTCAATATTTCCTAGTTTTTCTGAAAGTAAAGGCTCGCAGCGTCATTTCGAGTCAAAATCGACATCAATCAAAGTAAAGAAACCATCTGAATGCAATTTTGACATTTTAACCGCAAAAAATTAGTAGTACACACATTTCGCAAAAGTTGTAAACATAAACGGCGAGTTCGGGAAGGAACTACCTGCTTGCTATTACTACACACATTAGTGGTACATAAAATGTACCTATACATGTGCTATGTTATTGCAAAACTTGTGAAATAGTTAAACGAAATCCATTTGACATTTTAAATTTAGTATGTATCAAATTTCATCAACGTCTTAAATTTAATGGCGTAGCACAAAGTTTTCTTTTTCACTCCCCTATTATCCTACCGCATTTTTAAAACGACTATAAACATAGTCTGACCGCCTGTTACTACTAACACACAAACTAAAGTTGTGGTAGCAAAATTAAGTTTAACAGTTTAGTTGTCAGATCTAAATCAAGACTGTTATCAATCAAGTTTAGAAAGAAAAAGTTCCCCCCCCCCGACACCAAAACTTTCACTCTAGCAATAAAAAATAAATTTCCGGTGCTGGGGGGACTCTAAGAATATTAAAATAAAATCTAACCTATCGAAATATACGTATATATACGAAATGGAATATATACTAAAATGACTGCGAAATAGCTATTATCTAAGTAAATCATGCGTTCACAGAATTCAGATTTTCGACATAAAAATCGACTTAATATATAACTGAATAGGTAATATAATACTACAGAGACCAGCTAAACTGACAGTTTAGGCTTAACCTAGTCTGGCTAGAGCTCACAACAGGCTAATTTTGTTAACCATAAATCAAATTTTCCATCAGAACCCGCTTGTTATATCAAAATCTGGTAGAAATTAGGCAAAATGAAATCAACCAAAAATGCAGTTGGCTTTTTACACATTTCAGAATCGTCAAAAATGAGACTTATATACGGACGATAAAAAAAGTTCTATATATATGCTCCTCGAGTTCAATCATTTGAAGTGGTTTGCACTAATCATATATATTAAATTTGAAATGACAACTAGGAATTATATCTGGGAAGGGAAAGAAAATTTTGGATAAGAGAGGAAGTTGGCCCTCAAGCAAGTTTAGTTGTGGTTGGGCCATTCTGGACTTAAAAGCTTTATCAGAAATGACCTGAACATGCGTGTGGGAATGGGTTTCAGATGGGAGCAGGAACCTTTGTAGATTACCTATATATATACGTAAATAAAAACTAAAAATAAAACTTTTAACCTCTCGAATAAACTAGGTATATATGTATCCTTAAAAATAAATTAAACTCAAAACTCAAAAAGCAAACGATTTCTATTGGCTGCTAATAACTAATATGCAAATTAAGTTTAAATACATACAAAATCATGAAGTTTTAGATAGCACTACACATGTACCTATATACAGCGAGCTCAAACTTGTCAAATTAGCAAAACCGCCTTTAAAAATATATGTCTCTAGTCTCTACAATTGTAAATTTTCTAAGGCCATGTATTAAGTACCTATGTGTTAAAATTATTAAAAAAACAGCTCTGCACGGCTTAAGCTTAGTATAAGTCAATGTCAACTTTCGAGTTTCTAAATCCGTGTCAACTAGATCTGGACAAAACACAGACAAGAACAGGATTAGAGAAAAAAATCGGACTTTCGATTGGAAAAATTATGCTCATAAAATAGGAGAAAATAAAACACATCAAAAATATTCACTTAGCTTTAATAATAAAAACAAATTGATACAGAGCCTACACATTAAAAGATACTATTTTGCCAGCTTTAATGTAGCTTAAATGCCACTCTTTAAGTGGACTGGCAGCTAATTTACGCTAAAGTTTGAGCTTTGAAAATTCACTTAGCAAAATGAATGGACGAAACTGTAATTCTTTCTTAAAGAAAGCGCAGGTAAAGCAGAGAGGGGGGGAGTGTGAATTTTTCAGACTCAATCCAAACTTTAAAACTTTTCAGTCAGCAGTCCCGAGATTACTGGATTACAATTTAAGCTTAGCTAAGAGCCAGCAGCTATCTAAAGGGAGACCGCACACGTTGCGTAAACAAAAACCCTGAATAGTAGGTATGCAAACAAACACACAAACAAACAGCAATGTGAAATGAAACCAGTTCATCTCGTGGGAAGGGCTATTTCAAACTGTCAAAATTTGAACACAAAACTTCCAGCCAACACAACTCACAGTTAATGTAAAACAATGCAAGTTAATTTCGCGACAATCCGTAAAAATTTAGAAAAAGTAAAAGAATGAAAAAAGTCGTATACCACAGAAGGTCCTTAAAATTCGATTCACCGACGGGTCTCGAACCCACGATTTTCCGTCCACTATTAGGCAAGGCAAACACTCTGCCAACTGAGCTACGGAAGTACAGTAGCATTAAGCTTTGTCAGAGTTTTGGGTAGCAATGTGTATGCATGTAGATCACTTAAACCATGAAAGAATTACTGGGCGTATGAGTCGAGATGGCACCGAGTGGTCATAACTTCCGATCTTACGGCCGGTGGTTCAATCCCGGGAAACCCTCAAAGCTTTCTCGTCTCTGGCCAACTCAATTATACATCATAACTGATCGGTAAATGGGTACCACTACGGTGAGAAGAGAATATATGTGAAAAAGGGCTGGCCCCCCCTTCCACGGATGCAGTCATCATTTGAAGTGACACTCCTGGCTCTACGGCTGAGATTCCGGTCCGGGGATGAGCACCGGCACACCATGTACTGTGGCAGGACGGAGATATCTCCAGGGGAAAAACCTTTACCTTTACATTTACTGGGCATATCTTATTTGGAGAGGAAAAATGAGTCACCGTCAGTCGCGACTCAAAACCGCCTTCCACAAAGGGGTCGCCCAAAACGCTAGGAACAAAAGTCAAATGCACTATAAAAATTAGGTATATATACCACTGTCAGAAGAGGTGGGAAAGGATATGCACCCTTTAAGACACCACAAAAGCTACTTTCAGAAACCGTAAGCCCCATGAGATTACGTGAACAGATATGAACTAAGAAATT
The DNA here is from genome assembly GCA_030248195.1 of Trissonchulus latispiculum. NCBI lineage: Eukaryota > Metazoa > Nematoda > Enoplea > Enoplida > Ironidae > Trissonchulus > Trissonchulus latispiculum. The sequence continues at coordinate 38,829 of JASAND010010629.1, read as the reverse complement.
GTACTCAAAGAATATCAAAAAGGCATGCTAAAAGCAGGCCAATCAACCTTATGAAAATATTTCTGATAGATGATTCATTCACCCATCACACCTTATTTAATTCAGAAAAAGCCAACCCTTCCTCTCCCGACGTTTCTAGGTAACATGAGCGCCACTTAAGCATGAAAGAAACCAACCTTTAATATATGGGGGACGGGGGGAGGGCTGCAGTTCGTAATTACATAATTTGCGTAGTTTACTTTTAGAATTAAATTAAAAAACAAAAACAGAAATATCAAAAAGATATTGGTCCATCGTTTAAAAAAGCGGAGGGGAAAACGAACTGGGGAGATATACTTTTGAATAAAAAATAAAAGAAAGAAATTTTATGTTTTCTAAATTTAACTTCATTAACTATATAATTTCAAAATCAAGTTTGTTCTAAGTCTGACCGTTCTATGTAGGATTGCATCAGGTCAAGTATATATATAATACCAAGAGTACATAATACATAGGCAGGAAGCCAGAATTAGCAGCAGCGAATTGTGGAAGTCTCGGCTACTTGTAAGTTTTGTTCTGTCAAAGTTAGGATTAAACTCACACAAATAAACGGAAGGAAATACGATAGAAACAACTTTCGGGTAGAGAGAGAGAGGCTTTCGAATAAAAGTTTTCAATTTTAGAATAAAACCAGTTTTAACGAAATAATAGAACTATATAACCAAACACAAAACGATTAAAATTGGAATTAAAACTGATACCATAAAACAGTGTGAGATGGCAGAAACTAGAAAAGCAGAAAAGTCGTAAAAATAAATCTTTAGGTTAGATCAAACTATGACAATCAAAACTAATGACAAAAATTTTGTAGAAATTAAGTTTTAGTACCAGAAAGTGATCAAATCAAGATTAAAATTATACTAGAATTCAGTGGTTTTATTTAGACCAAAAATGTGGCCAAGAACTGTATATACATGAAAGAAAAGTTGTAAAGCGCAATCAAGGCGAAAAGAACTATCTTATCAATCACACAGTTTTGCAAAACTTTGTATGGACGTACAAATTGTTGTAATGTAAATTGAACACATTACAACCAAAAGAACAAATATGCAATTCAGTACGCATTCAAGTCTTTTTGGCCGAAAAATCCCTTTCTGTGGGAAAAAACGGCTTTAGTGGCACACATTTATTTCTGAGCATTTTTAAAGACATTCATAAAAGACAGCTAACAACAAACTATGCACAGTTTAACTTTTTCAAGCATTTAAACAACAAAGTTTGGACAACAAAAGACATTGCTAAATTGTTATTTAGCAATATGCTAAGAATAACACAACTATGTACAATGAGACTAGATTTTTGGTTGTCAAGTGGAGGTTGGAAAATAAAAGGGGGGCTGGCTGGGTTGCAAAAATAGAACCAATGGGAACTTCGAAAACTATTTCACTGTTTCAAGTGGTAGAAAAAGTGAATCTTGTGTCTTGCTGTGGGTTTCGGCCACGCGGCGCAGACTTCAAATATCGCAAAAGCTTTTCAATTTCACAAAATTATGTTTTTTTCGATTCGCAAGGGGGGAATCAAGAGGAACCGAAAAATATTTTGGTTCCAATTTTGCTGATACGTTGCTGAATAAGGAAGGACTTTCTAATCAGCCTCAGGAATTATTAGTAACGGATTCAAAAAGAAATATCTGAAACGAGGTCGAATTACGTAACTTATCTAAATTCACCAATTATATACTTACCAACGAATTTTTAAGAAACACTAAATAGAGCAGGTACATAACAACTGTCAGTTACTGTTTATCAAGCTACTATACAAGTACTTAGAAAATTAAAATCTAACTTGCACAAAACAGAAAATCCAAGTAAAGATTACTCAACTTAAAAAAATGCCTACTATATATAATAATGTATAAAAAAATTAAACATATTCTCTGTAAATTAATTTAACAAACTAAAAACATTGACACCAACAGGCGAAACTTTCAGACTGTACACTACAGTACAAAAGTGTGAATCAAGTCAAGGTTACGTAAGTGCTACAAATTCATTGACACAAACTTGTAACTTCACGTAAAATTAAACCTAAACTGTCCCTAAAAGTTTAACGTAATCAGTCATCAAAGCGATAGTAAAGGGATGGAAGGAAAGTTAGTCATGAAATGAAAAGAAGACGGCAAGTTTCTGTGGACTGTTATGACAATTTTAAACCCATCTACTGATAATCAAAATAAACACAGCACAGCTCTTCTAGTGCCAAACAGTATATATGTCAAGAAACTTCACAACTTTAATATTAATGTTTATATATAACCAAGGCTTATACCTAGCCTTAAAAGAAATAGAAGCGTTTAGAGAAATAAAATTTTAATCTAAAACACGTTTCCGGTGAGATTCGTTCCGCTACTTTTCTATGACTGGGAAGCCACTATTTTTACCTGTCGGCAGCTGAAAGCAATACCGCGTGCAAACTAAGAAGAGCTAATACAGAACACAAACAACCCGAGAACTTATTTTCAAGTCTAATTAAACATTATATACAACTTAAAAAATTACGTAATTAATTAAGTAATTAATTATTAATTAAGTTAAACATTTTACTCGGACCGGATGTCCACAATGCAGCAAGATGAGCACCGGGAGTACCATGATCCGGGCAGACCCAAATTTTAAATCTTTATTTTATATATATGTTAAATCTACTGAACCTGCAAAAATTAAAAAAACACAATTACTTCAGAAAAAATAAATCATAAAAACTCACTTCATTCATAGTTGTCCCTTTTTCAGGCTCCAATAACTATTATGTATGCTATCACCATACAATAGGATAGGGCCGGGTCAGATCAAAAACAAGTGGACTATGTAAACAAGTAAACAAATTGCATCGGCGGCAAATTAAACGATTTGATAGATATATATACGCAAATAAAAATAGTAAATAAAATGCACTACAACAATGCAATATATGTTATTACGTAAATAAATTTTACACAAGCATTTTCTACATTGTAGAATGAAAACGGAACCATATGATTTCAATAATTTACTCGTACGTTGTTGCGTTTCAATTGGTTTAAAATTTTCAGTTTAAAATAAATGTACACAATTTTTCATACTTTGCGGTTGACTTCTCTGTTATGTGCAGACTCTGTCTACGCAATACCAACCGTATGTAAGTAATTCAATTGTCCAACAAAAAGCATGGTTGTCAAAAATATATACAGAATCATCAAAAACCAATCAAAAAATATTAGACAAGTTCTATTGGAAACTGAAGTTAGACTTGAAGACTTGAAACGCAGTTTCAATCGCAATAAGAAAAAACACCTGGGCAAGAAATGATTTTGCATTTTGTGCGCACTGTATCTTGCAAAGAATAATTGAAACATATTTAGATCCATATTTAAAAGTTTGCGAGGAACTCGCAGAAAAGTAAAAATAATTTCATGCACAGTTAGTAAATCCTGTCCAAAATCCAGTGCAATAACAAACATAAATGAATATTAGAAACCAAATTTCTTCTCATTAATTTCTTACGATTTCTGATTCTCTATCAGTATCACTTTTAACCAACCGCAAAAGTTGATGAAAAAGAAATTTAAATCCAAGACAACGTCGACATATATGTATTTATCGGTCTGTAACGACTTTTTCTGTAGCTTGGGTTGAAACTTAATTGCCAATTACTTAATTATATACTTATTACTAATTACTTAATTGCCGTAGCCAGCCAGTAAACTCATGGTTTAGGGACGGTGTTACCTCAATTCAAATATTGACCTTCCTGTGATCGAAACAATGAATGCTTAAAACTAACCGACTTCGCAAAATTTTGTCGTATACTCTTCGATTGTAACTAACCTCCCCCCATTCGAGGAGCGCCCCTGAAAATCCTCCAATAACTTCCGACCTCCCACCATAACCCAAAAATGGCCCCAAATTTTACCATCACAGAGTTTAACTAAATTTTCGCTATTTTAGCTCTAAAAACACCAAAATGTCATTTTCAGTGATTTTTGGCAGTTTTTACACAAAAAACGTAAAAATTCGCAAGCCGATGGGGGCAACTTTGAGGACCCCCCTACGTTTTGGCCTAAAAATGAGCCAGAGAGCTCTAGTTATTGTTTGGTAATTCGGAAAATGTGCATATAAACTGAAATGTTTTTCAAAGCTGTCATAAACGACCAGTTTAAGGAAAAAACTTACAAAAATAAAGTTTCAAAGGCAGTATATATATACAAGAACCAAAAATGCTCCTTCGTCGCATGTAAAATACATATGAGTACTCTCAGGCAGGTTGTACAAACACGGAAACTAGCCTGTAAAATGCATATGAGTGGCGTTGAGGTTGTAAATTAAGGAAAACAAGTTGCAACGGCTTAACATATGAGCCTGTCCTACAACGAGGCTCATATTGGCGTATATAATAATATAATTTGTCGATATTTGACCTTCATATAAATAGCACGTAAAGCTTTTCATTACAAAATTGTCCTTCACTCACACATCTTGTCGCTAAGACATTACACTGTGCATACGCATTATACGGCATGCCACTCTGCGCTCTGACTCAGAGCCAAGTGGGGAAAGCATTACGTATGTGAGAGTAGTGTGCCATAGTGTTCCGAGAATACAGTAGGTGTACTATAGTGCTTCCGGAAATAGTAGGTGCCATGATGTTTCGGGAAACATCAGCTTGCATGTATATACAGTTCAACTTGAGGTGTCGCAGTTCACTTCGTTCAGTCCATTTCTTTCAGGCCACAATGTTAACATATTATTTCTATTCATTCGTTTTTTCTTTAATATGATGGCCTGATGATCTTTAAGAAGACTGCACTGTGACGCCAATATGAGCCTCGTTGTAGGACAGGCTCATATGTTAAGCCGTTGCAACTTGTTTTCCTTAATTTACAACCTCAACGCCACTCATATGCATTTTACAGGCTAGTTTCCGTGTTTGTACAACCTGCCTGAGAGTACTCATATGTATTTTACATGCGACGAAGGAGCATTTTTGGTTCTTGTTTTCCATTCTTTTACATATGTATGCGCAAAAAAGAACCAACATAATATATTTCCGAACACCATGCGCAAGCAGATACTATTTTGACACTTTTGGAAAATTTCATATTTGACTCAAAATCGCTTATGTCCCCACACCCCACCCCACCACAGCACTCTACAGCCACTTTGAGCATGCAATTTCATTTTTGACCGAAAATCGCCTAAGTGCCCAACCCACCCCACCACAGCACTCTACAGCCACTTTGAGCATGCAATTCTATGACAAAAGTTGCTCTGCTCGCTTAGGGCTTTCATTTGGTACCAAATTTTACCACTTTTGAAAAATTTCATTTTTGACCGAAAATCGCCTAAGTCCCCACCCCACCAAACCACAACACTCTACAGCCACTTTGAGCATGCAATTCTATGAAAAAAGTTGCTCAGCTCACTTAGGGCTTTCATTTGGTACCAAATTTGACCACTTTTGAAAAATTTCATTTTTGACCGAAAATCGCCTAAGTCCCCACCCCACCCCACCACAGCACTCTACAGCCACTTTGAGAATGCAGTTCTATGACAAAAGTTGCTCAGCGCACTTAGGGCTTTCATTTGGTACCAAATTTGACCACTTTTGAAAAATTTTATTTTGGACCACCTGACCCCTTACCGACCTGACCCCTCAGACGGCCAAGTGGAGCCAGCCCAGCAAAATGGGTGCGTTGTACAGCAAAACGGACACCGGAAATGAGCTGGGCGCACCAGAAAACCCATATAGAGAAAGTTTTGAGAGGCCAAGTAGAGCCTAGTATGGACCTCCAGGAAACGGTTGCCGACATGACCCTCCAGACGGCAAAGTGGAACCAGCCCAGCAAGATGGATGAGTCGGACGGCAAAACGGACACCGGCAATAAGCTGGGCGCACCAGAAAACCCCTATAGAGAAAGTTTTGAGAGGCCAAGTAGAGCCTAGTATGGGCCTCCAGGTAGCGGTTGCCGACATGACCCTCCAGACGGCAAAGTGGAACCAGCCCAGCAACTTGGGTCAGTCGGGCAGCAAAAGTAATAGCAGGAATCGATTCTCCGACCGCAAAAACCTTTGTATGCACGATTTGAGCCTTCCAGGTCGCAAAATAAGCGAAAAAACCAAGTTCAAAGTTGGACCCAAAATTCACCAACTTTGGCAGGCCAGTACCCAAAAATTACGCTCACGGCCGGAAAATCATATAGCAATTGAACGACCCTGATATGTGTCCTATTCAGCCATATAGGCAGTATTGCCCCATATATAGCCCAGTCTGACTTATTAAGGTGACATTGAAGCATACTTTTTGGTCATTTTAGCGTTTTGGCCGACTTTGGCCCCCCACCAAAAATTTTTTTCCGGCTCTGGGAGGCATAAAAACTAGCCTATCGGCTTATTTTTGTTGCGTACTCCAAGAATATATATGGTTTTCATAGGCAAAAATTTTTCTATCTGTTGTTATTAAAGCTACAAAACCCCCTTACCAAACGTCAAAGCGGAGAACCGAAAAAAAAACATCACTCTCGTAAGCGATTTTTGGCATAACTTTTTAACGGAAAGTGGTACGGGGATGAAACTTCGCACACATACTAAACTCGACACGTACAATTTTTTGCGCACATAATCTGCGCAGGATCTGCGCAGGAATCTGCGCAGCTTCTGCGCAGCCTTGTTTTACACGGTCATTCGACCATTTTCACTCATATTATAGGGGTCGCTACCGCGACCCCTATGATATATATATATATATATATATATATATATATATATATATATATTTATATATATATATATATATATATATATATGCACTGTGATATTTTTGCAAATAAAACATACAAAAAACTATCACAACATCTTCCAAAAGCGGAGCAATCAAAGATGCACTAGCTGACTACTAGAGCATTGTACGTAGAGCTGAAAAATACAGTGTCGAACTTGTAGCTTTTAGTCATTTTGGCTATATTGTCAGCTACATATTGAACTTTTTCTGCTGGATCTGCAGTGGGTGAAATGTTAAGACAAACTGTGTGGGTGAAACAGCAGCGTAAACTAGCGCATAAAATCTCACTATTATGGCCGGCCTTATCACTAGAGTCAAAATTGTCAACCAAGCTATCAATTTCAACTCGTCCAATTTAAAAAATAAATGATAGTTAATTTTAACTACCTTTAACTCGCGGCAAGAGATTTGATCCGATGATGTATAGCAGCTAGCTGCTATTTTCTAGAAGTTTTAAGAAATTTTCTGATTTTGCATGGATCTTACTTTTGACTAGAGATGCACCGGGGTAGCCACTACCAGGACCGGGGCCGGGGCCGGGGCCGGGGCCACCTTGGCCCAGGTACCGGGGCCGGGGCCGGGGCCGGGGCCAAGAAATTGGGGATCCAAATCGAAAATTTTCAAAAATTTTAATTTTGCAATAATTTTTGATATACAAACGTTACTATCGTTGTTTTCATTCATATCAGCGGGAAAACAAACGATTTGTAACACTTTTTGACTTTCAAAAATTCAAAATTTTGGTCAAAAGTGTCAAAAATTTACAAAATTTTGCTAATTTTTGGGCCCGGTCGGTGCCAGGGCCTGACCACCGGGGCCGGGGCCTGACTACCGGGGCCGGGGCCGGAGCCGGGGCCAGGCCCCGGTGCATCCCTACTTTTGACTTAACCCTCCCATCCTACGATCTCACCATCCCTTTGGCTAACTTCGCCTTGGTTCAACGACATCTGTTTGAAACAACTATGAAAATAACCTGGAAAGGATAAAAACCCATTTCTGTCTGGTATGTCAAGATGATGAGGCCTGATCTCTGATTGGCGACGTCATAGCTTGAGGTTGGATACGGAACGAGATGATCCACCACCGTCAAAATAAAGAGTTCCAACCCCTTGGGAAAGCCTATGCCATGAATTCACGGATGGGCACGGCTAAGTTTAACTTAATTCTAAGTGATTCACCAAAAGTTAAGAAGTAACCTGATGAGCTGCTATCTCAGTTAGCGATGAGCTGATACCCTTTTTTGTGTCAATTTAACGAAGAATTTCAAATTAAATAATATCCACACAAGCGAAGTGGCATGAATGGGTTGCCGCTGTCATTTTTCCTCTTATAAACAAGAAATTTTCCCTATCCAGTACCACAAATTCCGTAAATTTTCCGGAAATTTCGATTTAAGTTTCGAAATCAGCGTTGTCGAATTACCCTATGACCAACTTTTGAGTGAAATCGGAGACAAAAAATTTTTCCGTTAAAATTCCGCATTTTCGTGAATTCCCGGATATTCAGTTTTTCGGCCATAACTTTCGCTAGAAACATTTCCGGCAAATGTCGCAAGAAGAAAAGTTGTTCAGCTCGGCGAGCTCTTTCGTTTGAGTACCATATTGACCACTTTCGGAGAAATTTTTCAAAATCCGGAATTTTCCGGGTCCAATATATCGAAATCCGTAAATTTTCGGGAAATTTCGATTTCAGTTTCGAAATCAGCGTTGTCGAATTACCCTATGACCAACTTTTGAGTGAAATCGGAGACAAAAAATTTTTCCGTTCAAAATCCGGATTTTCGTGAATTCCCGGATTTTCAGTTTTTCGGCCATAACTTTCGCTAGAAACATTTCCGGCAAATGTCGCAAGAAGAAAAGTTGTTCAGCTCGGCGAGCTCTTTCATTTGAGTACCATATTGACCACTTTTGGAGAAATTTTTCAAAATCCGGAATTTTCCGGGTGCAATATCTCGAAATCCGTAAACTTTCCGGGAATTTCGATTTCAGTTTCGAAATCAGCGTGGTCGACTTACCCTATGACCACCTTTTAAGCAAAATCGGAGACAAAAAATTTTTACGTTTCCCTTGGTCCCCCCTTACCATTCTAAAAAATTCCGGGTACCGCCATTTCCGGAATCCGGGAAGTACCGAACTGCCCGCGTTTCCGGGAGCACTTTAGGTCACCCCCAACCCCCCTGGAAAATTTCAGCCGGATCGGTCCAGCCAATCAAAAGTTAGAGGGGGGGACACATACGGCAAGAAATAATAACAAGCGAAGTAGCGAGAATGGGTTGCCGCTGCTTTTTCCCTTAGGGACACGGGTTTTTTCAGAAGAATGCAACAGTATTTTGGTCGCAACTTTCGCTACACGCATTTCCCGAAAATGCCGCAAGCAGAAAAGTTGTTCAGCTCGACGAGTTCTTTCATTTGAGTACCAAATCGACCACTTTGAAAAAATTTTTAAAAATCCGGATTTTCGTGGTGAATTCCTGGATTTTCAGTTTCTCCGTCATGACTTTCGCTAGACGCATTTCCCGAAAATGCCGCAAGCAGAAAAGTTGTTCAACTCGTCGAGCTCTCTCATTTGAGTACCATATCGACCACTTTTGAAAACATTTTTAAAAATCCGGATTTTCTTGAATTCCCGGATTTTCAGTTTTTTCGGCCATAACTTTCGCTAGGCACATTTCCGGGAAATGTCGCAAGAAGGAAAGTTGTTCAGCTCGACGAGCTCTTTCATTTGAGCCCCATATCGACCACTTTCGAAAAAATTTTTCAAAATCCGGATTTTTGTGAATTCCCGGATTTTCAGTTTTTCGGCCATAACTTTCGCTAGGCACATTTCCGGACAATGTCACAAGAAGGAAAGTTGTTCAGCTCGACGAGCTCTTTCGTTTGAGTACCATATCGACCACTTTCGGAAAAATTTTTCAAAATCCGGAATTTTCCGGGTCCAATATCTCGAAATCCGTGAATTTTCTGGAAATTTCGGTTTCAGTTTCGAAATCAGCGCTATCGAATTACCCTATGACCAACTTTTAAGCAAAATTGGAGACAAAAAATTTTTACGTTTCCCTTGGTCCCCCCTTACCATTCTAAAAAATTCCGGGATTCGCCATTCCCGGAATCCGGGAAATATCGGACTGCCCGCGCTTCAGTCAACACTTCACCCCACCCCCAACACCCACTAAAAATTTCAGCCCAATCGGGCCACCCTATCAAAAGTTAGAGGGGGGGGACAGGTGTGGTCACGAGATGAATAATAAAAACGGACATACCCAGATGAAAGGGTTGCCTTTTTGTGTAAAAAGCGGCAACCCAATAATAAAGAAATAACGGACATACCCAAGTTAAAGGGTTGCCTTTTTGTTGAAAAAGCGGCAACCCAATAATTAGTTAATTATATTTGCATACAATATGGTCCATGGCATAATTACGCAACACATTAGGCTGATCAGATTGGGAGAAGGTACCATCTGCATCAATCGGCCGCAAACATGAAATTTTGGATCCTACGGATCCGTCAATGAAATTTAAAAATCAGAAACTTTCAAACTGAAGTCTCGCAACTCAAAGTGCTCTGTTGTCTGCCGACAACAGGAAATTGATTATTAAAGGAATGGTACCTCGATGCCAAACTTCCCCCCTAATTGTAGTTGTAACTATCCGAGACTTTCAAGGAGTTGGCCAGTCAAGGGAGGAAACCCCTTTGAATGGAGCTAACGGGTATTCACGATGCGGTGAAAGCAGCGTGGCCACTTCTGCTCCGGCAGTAGCCTTGCCTATGCCTCGGGTAATTGCGATATGCAATTATTCAGTGCCATACCGTGGACCCAGTACAAAATTTGGTATGGTACTACCCCTCATCGCGAAAGCAATTGGGGTGTGGCACTAAGGGAAAAAAACTCGCGGCAAGAAAATACATATCGGCAAAATCATAATCTGATGTTTTGTGAATTTTGACTATAAATTCTTCATACCCATAAGGAACGTATATAGGTTATAAGTAGGGGCGTGTCCAGGAAAAGGTCCAGGGGACCCCGTTGTTGGTGACAAAAACGAAATTTTTATTATTTTATGAAAATGGGCCATTTTTAGACAAAATTAAGTCTGGATCCCCTTTTGGGCCAGGCTTTCCTCAGCTCTATTCAGACCCTGGATACGACCCTGGTAATAGGTTAGGAACCTATCATTCAATTATTGGAAAAATTAGTGTAAACGAAAACAGCAATGTATAATAAGGAGAATTTCATTGTAGCATTCATTGTAGAATTCATTGAATTTCATTTCAATTTCATTTCGTTGTAGCAAGCATTTCTACTTTCGACCAAGCTTATATATAGTAAACAAAAACACCGATACAAACTACAAAATTTATAAGTAAATTTCCTAAACTATATAAATTTATACAAATTTACAAAATATATACAATTTTCAAATAAAACAAGACCAAGAAAAATATTTTATCTGAAATTTTTCGTCACTTGGCAAAGCCGAATTTAACTAACCGGCCTACGGATAATCAAATCATAAATTATAAATCAGCATCATAAACTACACCTTAAGATCTGACAAAACCTCCTATCGCCTCAAAAAAGCTGTTAAAACTGAGAAGCCTAAGCAAATTAAATTTCTGATGAGGCATTTCCCTCCAGTGATAAATTAATGCAGAAGCTGATTTTCAATAATTTAATCAATTAGAAAAGAGAGTGATCATTAACGATCATATTATTTCCGCATAAATTTTCTAAACTTTAAAAAGCCTTGTAGCATATCATACGATTATATACATCAATACAGAAACAAGTAATAAAAATGCTCCTACGGAGCATGAAAAAGTAATATGGGTGGTGGTGAGGTTGTAAAATCAAGAGAGGACTAGTCTTAGAAATGCTTAATATGGGGGCTAGGTTTAAAAAAGAAGAGGACTAGGTTGTGGGCGAATTAATATGGGCACAGCTTCGCCGAGCAACCCATATTCGTGGACTGAAAAAGTTATATGCATACGTAGAACATATGTATACATACAGCAGTGTTCAGTTTTAGTTACGGTGCGCAAATAATATATATACAACTACGATAATCGAGTTTTAGTGGAAGCAAACATTTTTTTCGATAAACTCTTAATATTTACTGTGCATTTTAACCATTGATAAGAAAAGTCTATATTTCAACAATAATTTCAGGACTCTCTCCGACGATCTTAGTTGCTTGCCGTAGTCCAGCACAACCAAATTACTATATAGTTTACGTATATATAAGCAAGCAACTTGCAGCGATTGTTTAACTGCTGGAATTGTTATTATTGACTGACAATAATGGCATTGTATATGACAATCGCCATGGCGAAGCGTGAAAGCCCGCGAATATGGGTTGCTCGGCGAAGCTGTGCCCCTATTAATTCGCCCACAACCTAGTCCTCTTCTTTTTTTGAACCTAGCCCCCATATTAAGCATTTCTAAGACTAGTTGATAAGTTATCTTAGACTAGTTGTCTAAGACCTCTCTTGATTTTACAACCTCACCACCACCCATATTACTTTTTCATGCTCCGTAGGAGCATTTTTATTACTTGTCCTTCTGTCATTTTAAAGGATCCCTTTCGAGCAAGCAATGGATACAAGGAGCTTGAACAGTGCCGTAGGTAGAACATAAAAGTGATTATATGAATATATAGTACCACTGAATTCTCACCTCCGCCCAAGCTTCGCCAGCTGCAACCTCTGTTTGTGAGTGGTATAAGGAGAAAACTTTTTCGTCTCGCCAAAGACTTCGACAGTATGCCCATCGTGTTCAGCGACACGGATTTACTATATGGGTACCGCCAGAGGGCCGAAAACCGCTGATTTAGGGGGTTTGACCAGTGGTCAGTATGCCCCATAGACCGTAGTCGCCACTGGTCATTTCCACCGGCATCGGCAATATGCCCATTGACACGAGCGCAGTCTATTTACTATATGCCCTCAAGCAAAATGACGAAAAACGGTGTTTTAGGGAGTTTGACCAGTGGTCACTGAGCCCCATAGACCGTAGTGACCACTGGTCACTTCCTTCGATTTCGGCAATATGTCCATTGAAACGAGCGTAGTCGATTTACTATATATGTCCCCAACCAAAACGCCAAAAACGCTGTTTTCAGGGGTTTGACCACTGGTCAATAGGCCCATAGACCATAGTGACCACTGGTCACTTCCCTCGATTTCGTCAATATGCCCATTGAAACGAGCGAAGTCGATTTACTATATATGTCCCCAACCAAAATGCCAAAAACGCTGTTTTCAGGGGTTTGACCACTGGTCAATAGGCCCCTTAGACCGTAGCGACCACTGGTCACTTCCCCCGATTTCGGCAATATGCCCATTGAAACGAGCGTAGTCGATTTACTATAAATGCCCCCAACCAAAACGCCGAAAAGCGCTGTTTTAAGGGGTTCGACCACTGGTCAATAGGCCCCATAGACCGTAGTGACCACTGGTCACTTCCTTCGATTTCGGCAATATGCCCAATGAAACGAGCGTAGTCGATTTACTATATATGCCCCGAACCAAAACGCCGAAAAATGCTGTTTATAGTGAGTTTTCATTACTTTGACCCTGGGCGAGGAACCACGGGAGCCATGCTGACCAGTGGTCACTTCGGGCGGTATCGGCAGTATGCTCATCGTTTTCAGCGACCCTGATTTACTATAAATGGTCACCACCCCAAGGCCGAAAAATGCCATTCTTAGTGACTTCTAGGGCATTTCTAGTAAATGTGGTACTTAGAAACTTTTAGCCAAACAGGCCAAAAATGCTAAGTTTGAGCCCATCTCCTGAAAGCTCCAGGGCGAAATTAAAAAATCCACCTCGTTACATTCCGCGCATTGTCCGAAATTTTCAAATAAAACAAACCAAACCGATCTAGCTGCTAACCTGTGAAAAAAAGTCGATCACAACCGAAGTGCCAAAATAGCGAAAGTCCGACTTTGGGGCCTTGGCACAGAGCCAAAATTGGCAGTGTGCCAAAATGACCAAAAAAGGTTGCATGGGAGGACCCTGCCTACCAACATATAATAGTAGTATAGGACCAAAATGCCCATATCGTTCCAACACTGCGCTGACATAAGCACTTCCGAAAAGCGTTAAAACAAACGCACGGTAACTCCCGCCTAGTGCAAAATTTCGAAGTTCAGAATTTTAACCAAAAGTATGGTGGTACTTGTAGTACTGCTCGAGTACTTAACGATGGTAATATTTTTACCCCTCCCAGACCTCTAATTAGCTGGCACCAGGCCAACACTGTCTCCAGGGGGCCGCGCAGACGCCTTTATACCCATATTATGTAGGGGCGCTAATAACAACGGACTCAACAATAGTTATGCAGTTTCAGCACTTATAGAATAAAGTTGTGAAAATAAAGTAGCATAATATCCATGCTCAAAAACTAAAGTGAACATGAAAACTTTTTATAGGTAAAAAGCTCCTATACATAAGTGCAATAGTGTTGCAATATAGCCTGCAAGCAAACAGTTTGCAATTTTAGTGCGCGCGCACACTTTTACAACTGAAATATAAAATTTCAGCAAAAGCTTACAGAATTATGTAACTTGTTTCTGACGGACCGGCTATTACACCACAACAGGAACAGGGTACACTTTTAAGCACCCCCCAAAATAAACTCAATTAGCGTGTGCGTATATCAAAATGGAATCAGTAAAAGTTCTGCTGCTTGTACAAAACAATTACAGGGGGGATTGTAAACTATTGTTTTGGCTTTGGATAGCATTTTATTTTTGTAACTTTCAATAGGTGAAATGGCTGGTTTTCCTAGCTGTATATGAAGTTCTAAAAAGTATATACAAACTAGTTGTAGAAACATCAAAATTAGCTTATAACTAGTCAAGCCCTAGACAGAACTCTATCTAACCAGACTTTGATTTAAAACTTACTTTATATACTTACACAATACGTTATATATAAAGCCGCAGTCAGGTGGTTTATATTTTTGCAGATAAACATCAAAAGTGCTGCTAATTACACTTTTACACAATAAAATACTATATAAAATTGATCTAATAAATTCCCGAACACTCGCTCGCACCAAGCATTCGAACCAGAATAACAAAATTCTAATTCACCAATACGCACATTTAATTCTTCTTCTTCTTCTTCTTCTTTCTTCCTGGGTCTTCTGAGATGAATCTCAATATGACTGGATCGGCTAAAGCCGACCCACATCCCGGAGGAACCCTATCACCTTGGGAGGGCACCCCGAGAGGACTTCCAGTGACGGGCCGGGGCCGAACCAGCGTTCCCTTGCAGTCTGTTTTGAGGGGCAGTGGAGCAAGAGATGGGACAAGGTTTCTTCTAGGTCAGGGCAGTTGGGACAATTAGGAGAATCGGCCAGGCCTATACGGTGCCGGTAAGCCCGGAGTAGGAGGGAATGGCCCTTGCAGCGGAGTTGCGACAGAATGACTCGTTCCCGTCGCGTAAGGCCTGTCTCTAAATGGGGGTCAACTGGTTTAGCACCGACAAAGATTTGTTCAGTGTCGGCCATCCGGGATTGATTCAGACGCTTTTCCCTGACAGACCGCTTGATGGCGGCCTTTGCAGTAGTGAAGTCTGTAGGGACACCGGTTTGAGGGTGGGTGGAGGCTTCCTTAGCAGCACTGTCCGCCAGGTCATTGCCACGAAGGCCGACGTGACTGGGCACCCACTGAAAGATTAGGAAGTGCCCGCTGTCGCTAAGATCTTTGATGAGTGTCCAGATCTGTGAGGCGATGCGAAGGTGCTGGGTGAGAGGGCCAGCTTGCAAAGAGCGAATGGCTGACTGTGAGTCCGTACAGAGATGAATTGTGCCGCCGCCTGTAAGATTTTGCTTAGCCCAGAGCAGTCCCTAGTGGATGGCTACCATTTCTGCCCTATAGCTAGAGCAGAACAGTCCAGCAGGCTGACGAGTGGTTGCCAGGGTGCTTCCTTTACTGTCGGTTATGACAGCCCCGCTGCCGCCATTTCTGAAGGAATCCTGGACTGAACCATCTGTCCAGATGGTGATTTTGGGGGTAGGCAGTAGGCTTAGTGTTTCTATGGCATTGGCTTTCAGTTCCTCAGGGATCCAGCTGTTCTTGGGGCAACAATCCCGGATTAGCTTGTCGTTGAACCGGACATTAGCATCGCGGATGTAGGGTCCGGCTGTTCCAGGGAGAACCAGCATTTCTGGATGCATATCATTTAGGCCGTAGCGTTCTGCAAGCTGTCTTCCCTCGACTCTCCAAGAGCCTTGGGTTTTCAGCCTCTGACGGACATCTGCATTCGTTGAATTCCTTCTTGGATTGTCAGCAGGGAGTCGGATGGCCTTTTGGTAGTTTATGGCAGTCAGTTCTTCCGCTCTCAGGTTCAGCTGTGGCAGGTTCGCTTCCAGACTGAGATATTGGGTTGGTGTGGACTGAAGACAGCCGGTGATCCGTCTGGCGGCAGAGTTCTGGATGCACTCCAGCTTCTCGCGCCAGCTGCTAGGAGTAGACGAATACCATGAGCCCATTCCGTATTCCAGTAGGGCTCTGATGTAGGAGATGTAGAGAGTCCTTAGGTCTTCCTTAAAGGGACCCCAGCTTCTGTGACTGACAGCTCCCAGCACAGCCAGTCTAGACCGGCATCGGTCTTTCAGTCCTCGTATGTGCTGGCCAAAATTCAGCTTCCAGTCAAATGTGATTCCGAGGAAAGTAGGGTTAGGGTCGTGAGGCAGAGTTCTTCCGTGTAGCGTTAAGTTGGGCACGTACTTGGACTGGCTGTTCTGCGTCGTAAAGATACATGACTGGCACTTGTCCACATTGAGGTAGAGGCGCCACTTTTTAGACCAGTCTTCAATGGTCCGAAGAGCATCTTGTAGCTTTCTTTCAGCTACTTTGATGTCTGGATCTGAGCACCAAAGAGCCAGGTCATCAGCGTAGATGCTGGCTTCCACATCGGCAGGCAGTTGATGTAGGATATCGTTGATGAAGACAATGAAGAGGGTCGGTGATAGGACCGCACCTTGGGGGACACCTTGCCAGAAGATTTTTTGCCGTGCCGAACTGCCGTTGTACCGGATACTACCCTTTCGGTCAGAGAGAAATTCATGGATCCATTTACTGCAGCACACAGGCACTCCGCATGATCTGAGTTTCACTAGAAGAGCCGGTCTAAGGACTGTATCGAAGGCACTAGCAAAGTCTATCAGTGCCAGTACAGTTCTTTTGGCCGGTCTGTGCTGGAACCCGTCGACAATGGACTGGATCATTTTGACAATTTGGTCTTCAGTTCCTCTGAGACTTCGGAAGCCTGCTTGCCTTGGGTCCAGTGCGCCTGTTGATTCCAGATGGTATTGGAGACGGGCCTGAACCAGGCGTTCCATAAGCTTGGCTATGGAACTTGTGAGGCTCACTGGTCTATAGGAGGAGATGGCTGATGTCGGCTTCCCCTTCTTTAGGATCGGGATAATGCAGGCTTTCTTCCAGCTGTGAGGGATTTTCTTAGTCTTCCATGACGCATTGAACAGGGCAAGCAGGTAGGCACGCCATTCCGCAGGGAGATTCATTATCATTTCATTTGAGATCTCGTCTGGCCCAGGGCTTTTGTTCTTCTTCAGCTGGCTAATCGCTTGTTCCAGTTCAAGCATTGTATATGCATTGCACCAGATGGATGACTGATTAGCCTCACAGTCGCAGCATTTGTTGAGAACCCTTCTATTTTCCGTCATCATATTTCGATCCGATCTCAGGACCTTGACGTAGCTCACCTTTGCATATTCTTTGGTGAAAGCTTTCGCTTTCTGCTGATCGGTTGCCAGGATTCTTCCTCCATATTCCATTGTACAGTCCTGGGTTCCAGCAGCTTTGTTACCATCCAACCTGTGAATGGTGTTCCAGACTTTCTTCGGGTCCGTTCGGACAGACAGAGAGCTTGCGAAGTCCTGCCAGCTCTGACGCTTCAGTCTACTGATTAGCTCAACTGCCTCTCTTCGTCGCTGAGTCAGTTCAGGTTTTAAGGCAGGATCTATTTCAGCTCTTCTTCTGGCCTCTCTGCATCGTTTGACTGCTGCTTCCGCTTCTGGGCACCACCACGGCACCAGGGTGCCAGGTTTTTGAATCGGAATGCTGCGCCTCGCAGCGTTCAGGATGGCCTGGTTCAGGATGTCACTGGCACGGTAGGCACCAACGGCATCCGGGGAGGGTGCATGTTTGAGCCGTTCCGTCAGGAGGCTCTTAAATTTGGGCCAGTTGGCTTTGGCGTAGTTGAACCTCTTCCTAGTTCGATTTGTAGATGCCGGGGTGCGTCGGTTGACAACAGCCAAAATGGGTAGGTGGTCAGATAGAGAGTCTTCCAATACTCTCCAGCTGCAGAGGGGATGGATAGCCGAATGGACGAGGGTCAGGTCTGGAGCAGTACCACTTTCTGCCGCGGTTACCCCCGGCCGAGTCAACGTGCCATCGTTGAGGGGTGTGAGCGATTCTTCCACCAGCCATTCGTCGACTTGGTCG
The DNA here is from genome assembly GCA_030248195.1 of Trissonchulus latispiculum. Lineage (NCBI taxonomy): Eukaryota > Metazoa > Nematoda > Enoplea > Enoplida > Ironidae > Trissonchulus > Trissonchulus latispiculum. The sequence goes on along the minus strand of JASAND010010629.1, from coordinate 20,557 downwards.
CCCAGGTCGTCTCCTTGGCGGCCCGGTTCCCACGTAGGGGAGTGTGCATTTAGGTCTCCTGCAATAATCACGTTTCGGCCAGTTGGAAGGTGGCTGGGGTCGAAGTTCTGGGTTCTGGCTTCCTGGACCTGGCGTTGAATAGGTGGGACATACACATTGACCACTGTAAGGTCGCCGTCTTTTAGATGCAGCGTCACTGCAAGGGCGTCAGTGGATCTGTCGTTGGGGTGGGTCAATGGTTCCAGGACTCTCGAATGTTTGATTCCCAGTTTAATCGCCGTTAGCACGCCCCCGCCCTTGGTAGGGGCATTAGCCGTCCGTCCCTGTCTTCGGTTCTGGCACTCGACTGAATAACCGGGGATTTTGGGTGGAGCCGTAGCGTCAGTGAAATGGGTTTCCTGGATAACTGCAATGTCAACGTCCAGTTCTGATAGGGTTTTGACCACCCAGGGTAACTTTGACCTTAGGCCGCCCGAGTTCCACTGCCACAGCCGCAGGCCAGAGGGTATATGTACAGCAGGGGGGCCAGGGGGCGGAGGGAGGGAAGGGGCCGGGGTGGATTGGGCGGGTGGCGAGGGGCGAGGCATGGGCCTGACCGGTGGGGGTGGGGTCGGGGCGCGGTTTACTGGGAGGAATTGATTCGGATTTGGGGCGGGCCCACAGATGGGGCATCGCCAGGCCGAGGTATAGTCCCTGAGTTTTGATAGACCCGAACACTTGAGGTGGGTCCAACCCACGCATAGGGAGCACCTGACACAGTTCGATTTTGCGTTCTGCCCACAGACTGGGCAGGGCCATTTTGGGGCTGGCTTTGGGGGACCCGGATTGGTTTCGATATCTCCAGCCTTAAGCAGCAAGAGACTCCAGTAGGCTGGATTGCCGGAGCCTCCACTGAAAACCCGTACACCAATACAGTCCAAATAGGGTGACCTCCGACTGAGGAGAAGGGCTCCATCCGTGGAGCCAGGGGGGTGTGAGAGCCATTCGTTGCCACCAGGGAGGGATCCAGGGTGGGTTCTGCCCGGCCACCAGACTGCAAGGCGCTCTCGGGACCAGGGCACATTTAATTCACCTAGTTTAATCTGGAAATGTACAAATTTACGTAAATTAGCTATCTAAGTTGTTAGCAGGCGCATAGCCAGGGGGCAAGGGGGGCATGCCCCCCGAAATTGGAGGCGAAAGAAAAATTTTAAGCTTACCAAGAATTCGGTAAATATGTCCAACAAATTTTAGCCTGCGATGCCAATTTTACACCAAAACAACAAAAGTACCCGCTTGCACTTGAAATCGTCATCCACAGATTTCAGTTTCAGAAAAAAATTTTGGCTTGCCCCCCGAAATATTTTTCTGGCTACGCTATTGGTTGTTAGTCTAATAGTCGATAGTTCTTTATTTAATTGACTGAAAATACAACTAATATACTTTATTTTATGTGATTAAACACAGACAATCCACTGTTGATCAGAACAAATTTATGTTCATTCAGGATCTTAAATCACTCGCACATTAATAGGAATAAAAAATGGAAATCAAAAGTTAAGAACCTAACACTAAACTTAATTTTAACTTCAAGCAATATCTAATTAAAAATTTCCCAGTAATTAACTTCTCCAACCATTTAAATGTTTTTAACATGATCATGACAATGAACATGAACATAAACAACGCTACAATATCAGTGTTTTTAAAAACATTCAAAATAACAAAATTAAAATTAAATTTTAAATTGAATTTTAAAATTCAAAAAGGGAAAATCTTCCTTACCCCAGGCGCCTGTGAGTTTATATCACTGGAGGCAAGGGACCCGTTGCTCTGCGGCGCTGAGGCCATCTGGTTCTCTGTTAGAGCGGTCAGAAATTCCACTCGCTTCTCCAGCTCTGCCACCAGCGCTCGCAATTCCTCCAGCTTCAGATCATCTCGTCTGCAAAAATTATTAATTAACCAATTAGCTTATTAATTATTAATTAATTTACTGGTTAACTCAATTATAACCATCAAAGACAAAATTCAAAGTAATAATCAGCAGGGAACAAACCCAAGCATACAATCCCCAAATAGCAGTGAAATTAAAGAAAACAACATTAATTAAAACCAAATCACGATAAATTCAAAATTATTAGCCAGTAAGAAACAGAAATATTGTAAAATAATAAGACCACCCACACATAAATTCCAGTTAAAAATTACAAACTAAAACTTATTTTCGCTAAAAAAGTCAAAACTTATTTTAATTAATAAAATTCCCTATACATATATACGTACATTTTGATGGCATAAAATTTGCGATAGGCCACATAGATGAGCGAAAATTCATTCTTGAGCTGTGCGTCCAGTTGAACCCCACGCTGTTCCGTGATTCTAGAGATGAGCGCTCGCAAATGAACATGCTCGTCCCGGCGCTGAGCCAGTTCATCCTCTAGTTCTGATATAGACTCTAGAACAGAGTAAAGGCATAGCAACAGTAGCATCACAGAATCTCACAGCGACCATTGGCTCTCTCTCCTGTTTCGGACAAAGGCTTTTCCTTTAGTGACAGTAGGCAGGCGTTTTTCATTATTTCTTTATGCAGAGACCACAGGATCAAATGTTTTTTTAGAAAAAATAACGGAATTTCGGTGGTGGTATCTACCAGTGAACACAACAAGCTTAACGTTTTAGCTATGTCAAAAAGAGGGTGAGAGATGCTGTTAAGCATATCCCCCCTCCCACAACAAAGAGCACATAGCTTCTATATCATTAGCGCACTCTGGGTTGTAGAACTCGAGTCTGTAGGATAGGAGTTAGTTTTCAACGGAGTCTTTCGTTAGCTTAGAAAAACCTTACACCTTAAAGCTTAGAACTTTAAACATATATAATTAGCGGACGTGAAAATAACGAAAAAGTGGCAATTTGTCGACTTTTTTATTTTAAAGAAGTTTAGTAAAAGATCACCCTATCACTGAAATCTTTTTAAATGTTAAATCTTAAAGTTTTTCAATCAATTCTACCCACAACCGTTCGCCTATAAATGACATGTTAACTTTACAGGAACCACTTTATTCTCTGAAATTTAAATTCCCGTTTCCCAGAAAGAAGGAACAATTAGAAGGAAACCCCAGCCTAAATCATAAGTTTTTGTGAAAAAACCAACTTTTCGAAGTTTCATAGATTCTCATGACTTTCGTCCTATCCTGCAAGCCGTTAGCATTTTCATGAATTGGTGAAAATTCTTCTTCGTCGTTTTCATTTAGTTCGTTCTCCTCCAGCCGACGAGATCGTTTCAGCTTCTCCAAAGCAATTGCCAACTCTTGCAACTAAATAAAAAACACAAAGTACATAGTTACAAAAGCATTCAGAAGGTAAATAGTTTAAAATAGGTTAAAAGTAATAACAAAAAATTAAAAATAAAAATAATTAACAGGTAAGGCCCATTATAAGACTAGAAAATTTTCAACTGTGTAAAATCAGAAATAAAAACCAAGATGAACAGAAATGATGTTTATATGCTAAATAAAATCACAGAAATTGAAAACGAAATCGTTATTCTAAGCCCAATTTGAACATAGGTTATGTCCTACCCATGTAAATAGTTTGTTGTACTGATTTTGAACCGTTCTATATCGAACAGGTCAACAAGACTATAGTATTTAAATACGAACTGTAGAATAAAATACAGGAAAACTGTTTCAAAAGTTATCAATTTTTAGCTAATTCATAAACGACTATCAGCTCATTACGAACAGGCTACGCTTGTTTTGAATACAAGTTTTCCCTTTCAGAACACATCAAATTCCATACCTTGTTTCTTGGCTTTCCCCACCCTACATTTCTGAACCCTCTCCCCATACTTCCCCCTGCTTGAGAGTGTCCTAAAAAGAGTGCCCAACAAAAACGTGTCAGTATAGTTTTGGAACGAATTCAAACGCAAGCTTGATTCGATAGTGCCTGGGTGGCTCAATCGGTAGAGCGTTGGCCTAGATCGTCAAAGGTTGTGGGATCGATCACCCCCGCCTGAGGCAAGAATTTTTCGGGTCGGAGGTGCTGCAGTGACATCCTTCTGTCTTTAGTTTATAATCTGTTACTATTCTACAAATACAAATTTTTCTTTCAGATTTAGGCACATCAAATTTTGTATCCTGATTCTGGGCTTTCCCCACCCTACATTTCTGAACCCTCCCCATACTTCCCCCTGTTAGAGAGCACCCTAAGAAACGGCAATGTCTTCAAGCGAACCAGAAGGCTATCGCGCTATTTCTCTAGGAAGAAAGGACAGACAGAGATGGGTGTCTGCAAGTAGAATAGTGATAATTTACTTTTAACAGTGTATACTTAAGAAAAGAGGTGTTTAGCCGTCATGTTCTAACCTGATGCTGCTGATGAAAAGCGCCCTCTGCCGCAGCAACCTGCTGAAAGTCACGCTGGCCTTTCAGCTGGTCCAGCCGGTCCCGCAGCCGGTCGCGTTCCCGCTCCACTCTGTCCAGGCGTCGCTCCAGTCGCAGGACCAGACTGACACTGTCCGCGTCCAGTCGGGTGCCTGCAGCGGGCGGGGCTACCCCGGCGCCACTGCTCTTCTGAAACAGAAAAAAAGGGCGGCATTGAACGGTTCAGAAAATATATACTTTGTGGTAGTTATATACAATATATGTATAGAAAGAAAAAACATAGTAATGGTTAACAAAATTGCTCTACGATACACAACTAACAATTTGACAGATAGAAAAATCGATATATAATTCCGCTATAACCGTAGAAGATTTTATGATACAAAGAACGAGCTACACGGACGATAGGTGACATTTTCCAATAATTTGTGGCAACTCACAAGCCTCTGATTTGAAATTTTCAGACCTGTTTGGTTGAATTCATTCAATAAAGATTCAGTCAGAAACAAAGATCAATAGTTTTCATTCTCAGAGACAGCCATTTTTTTAGCTAATTTCTTTCAGCTGTAATCCAAATTTCACCACAAATTAAATTTGATAGCTATTATTGCATGTGATAAGTTCTGACCGTAGACACAGGAGTCTGCGGTAGGAATGCGCCATTACGCGGAGTACTTCCATTGCTCAACGGAATACTGAGCAGAGTATGGGCATCGTTAGCGTAAGGCGAAAGGGGGGCGCCGATGGGGGTTGAGCTGCCATTTGGCACTAGATGCCGGGAGCCGTGCCCGTTCTGGGCCGGCCCACTGTACGGTACAGCGACCGGGCCGCCGTTTTCTGAGCCCGTCTCATCGAAATCAATAGAACCACTGCTGTACTGGGCCTGAAAAAAAACAGCTAGGACTTAACAGCTGGTTAGATGCCAAGTTCAGGGTCGGCATGGCAAAGGACTCAAGAACAGCGGTAACCCAATTAATGGACTGACATTAATTAGAAAGGCTGAATAATAAATATATAAAAGCCAATACAAACGTATAACTTTGCCACCTTTGTGCTTTAACGCTCTCGACATTAGACCATTTTAGTCATTTAAAAAATTTGTGAAATTAAACATTTACAGCATATTAAAAAATTAAGCTTATACAAAATTGGACGTCTGCGACTTTCATACCTTTTGTAAGTTAGCAATAACTCTATCCTTCTGCGTCAAGCGTTGACGTGCATCAGCCAACTCCCCCTCTAGGTGGCGCTCGGACTCTTCTTTGCTCTGACGCAAATGTTCGCATAGAGACTGCAGTTCTTCAAATTTCAATTCCAATTTCTGCTTTTCCTAAAATTCAACAAAACATTGAAAAAAGCATGAAAAACTGGTACTGCACTAAATCGTGCAATCTATGCATGCGTAGCTATACGCTTAATTAATTGACCAATTTCATGCACTTCACGTATATTAACTATTAATATGTAAACAAAATTCTTAAAACTCCAACAGCCTATGCAAAACTTTGCAATGACACTATTACAAGCCATGTATCACATTTAAATGTTACACTTTAAAAGTTCTTCCGCAGAAAACTTCCAAAAAATCCTAAATCCCAAAAAATGTCTTACAGCACTCAAAAGGGCCGCTTTCGTTTCTGCCTGCTCAAGCTCAGCCTGCAGTTTGCTGTTCTGCAACTGGGCATCCTGCAATTGCCGTTGCAATTCTGCAATCTTTTGCAGCAGGCTCTGACGCTCAGAATCAATTCCTAAGCAGTCAGCCTGGACAGCGGCTAGCTGGCGCTCTACGACGTCACGTGACCGCTGGTGCTCCGACAGTGTAGCCTGCAGTGATAGGCGTTCTGATTCCTACAGAAAAGAATAGAATAAAATAAAAACTTGTAGAATAAAATAAGGACAGCACATCAAAGTTCCTGTTTTTTTCATTTTTTCGACTATCCGCCAAGTTTCCGATCGATTAGTCCAATCAGGTTACGCTATCGTTTCCACATAATACATAAGCAGGCGTCCACTAATTGAAATAAAATATTAATTAAATTAATCACTAATTAATCACTACAGCGAACTGAAGTTAGGTGGTCAAACCGTACCGCCTGATCTAGCTGCTGCTGCAGAGCAATAATCTTTCGCTCCATTCCACGATTCAAATTAGTCACATGTTCCAAAGATTTAGATTCTGCCTGAAAATAAGAAAAAAGCAATGGGGAAAGTTTTAGAAGCAAGCTAACCGCTTTAGAAACTCCCCAAAAACAATCGAGCAGTTAAAACAACAAGGTATACACTTTAATGGACAACAGGAGCTTTTAATAGCTAATCGCTCCAGGCAGACTCCCTTAGGAGGATAAACTCGAAAAAATGATGACAAAAATAGACATCTATTTACAAATTAAAACTCTTTAAAATTTAATAAATTAAAGTCTAGTGCACCTCAGAAAACACCTACTATAGACTAAAAACACTGGAGTCAGACACCTCCAAGCGCCCAATACCATGTTCCAGCTACCTATTCTAGCTTAGGACTAAGGAACAACATTAGAGCTAATGACAACAACAGGTATGTAGGTATATATCTACGTAATAATTTATATGAGACAATAAAGACATTTAGAGCACATTTCATTAAGGGAGACTTCGAGCCAAGTTAAAAGGTAGAAAGGTATAGATAGGTAAAGGAAACTCTGCTAAGTAGTTGTTGTCCGTGAGCATTGTAATTAACTGTTGACAGAACCAGCCGGTAATAATGATAAATTGGCAAAGCAACAGTGGTACACAAAGCTTACAGGCTCAGAGCAGAGACAATAATAAATGATGATGTATAAGGGTTGATGGGTTAGGTCATAAGGCTTGTGCTTTTGTGCTTTTGTGCTTTTGTGACTCGTTGTGCTCTAATATATTATGTTGAGAGAAAGTTCATGTTACCTCATGGAAACATCAAGTCAAAACATACGTAGTAGACAATGAACCATTAGCATAGAACAGGAGCAAATAAATTTATGGCACAATATTTTGTGCATCAAACGTTTTGTGCTTTCGTGGTTAGTGAATATGGCTGTGCTCCAAAGGTTGTATACTTCCCTGGGCTTATTCTACTGGGGGGAGCCGAAGAGAGGGGCGGGGTTTTTGGTACCAACTTTTGCTCTGAAAAAATCGCTCAGAAGGCCAAATTTTCAAAAATTTTCCGGCGTCACCGGAGATTTTTACTCGATTTTTGCCTATGTAAGCACTAAATCCGCTTATTTTTGGCGATTGCTATAAAAATAGCGCAATTGGTAGCACGTTTTTAGAAAAATTTTTGCCCCCCCCCCCCAATGACTCGCCCACCGAGGGCCCCCTCAAAGGGGCCCCTCCCCAAGAAAAATTCCCTAGAATAAGCCCAGCTCCACCATGATGACATCATCACTTAAATACAAGTCACAAAATGTCTAAGAAAATAGACAGTAAGGGTTTTCATAGTGGAGGGGGGGCGAGGGTTATAGGAGGACTTCCCCACTAGCGAGGACATTCGGCTCCCCGCGCCTTTTTCATTGGGACCCCCCCACTTACCTCAATGTAACCCGAAACGGTTTCCATTTCGTTGATATTTGTCAAAAGGACCCGTTGTCATCGGAATTTTTTGGTCTAAAATTGTTTATACCTACCTATGTTGAATACTTACGCACTTTTATATAGCTTGTAATGTACGTATGCAGCAGTCTACATACAACACAGACTAGTTTTACTGCATTTTTGGTGATTTTATAATACCATTTTAGTTACCCAACACTTTGGGGCACCCCCCCCCCAAGTGGGAGAGCCTACCCCACTTCCCGGTTCTCATTTTTTCGTTCAAATTACCGGGGCTTTTCTAGGCGAAAACAAGTGGGGGGGGGAACGCCCCCCCCCCCACTGGTGGAGGGGGGAGGTTCAAAAGTGGGGGGGGGTGGAATAAAATGGGCTAAAAATGCTACAAATACAGTATAAATAGCCTATTTTCCACATATACTGCCATAACTAAGCTTAAAAGTGCCCAAAAACGAAGTTTTAACACCAAAAAAGACAATTTTTGACCAAACATTTCCGGGGAAGCCGGAAAATTTTTGAAAATTTTGACCAAAAATCCTAAAAATTTGGCATTTTCTGGGCACCTTAGGGTGAGTGGGTGGGCGGAGCCGAAAAGAGTGGGGAGGGGAACGAGTGGAGGGAGCAAGGGGTGGAGTGGGGGGGGACTCAAAAAGTGGGGGGCGCTCACCCCCCCCCCAAGTAAAAAACCCAGAAGTAAACATATGGAGGGAGATATATGTAGGTATTTACCCGGAGTCGCCGAAATTGTTTTCTGGCAAGCCACCGACGTACACAGCACTGGACTAGAATAATTTGACGTCGCTCACGCAGGTAGCGTTGACGCAGACGCTGTGCACGATACCAGCGCTGAATCACAATGGCTAGCTGGCGACGGCGAACCTAAAGAAAATAAAAAATACAAATGAAAATAAAAAAGTAATTGTGGGAAGGAAAAAAAACAGAATAAAAGAGTCTGAAAATTCAGAGAATAAAATCCACGAAATTGACAACAAGCAAGCTTTTCAGAAAATGCAATAAAACAAATACACTTGCAAGTCAGAAAAGTATTAACATGTTCTCAAATCTCAACAGGAAATCTTGAAATATGAAGAAACTAAACAGCCCAGACCAAAAAACGACTTTTCGGTGAAGTTAACCTCAATATAGTCACAGACAAGATTATAGACAGTTAGAAACCAACCTTGTCTCAATTTGCGCATCACAAAATCACAATACTGTAAAGCCCATAATTGTTCAAAATTTAGAGCAAATAAACGGAACTTCGTCTGTAAAATAAATTGTCTCCAGGAGGATTTTTTCAAGCAATTTTCTGTGTTTAGAATCCCTCAAGTTCCAAAAAACAACTTCTAGTAGTAATAAAAAACCTCCCCCTAGAAAACCTACATTAATACGTACTTGTTCAATATCCTGTCGTACAATCTTTCCACGAGCCCTGGCTTGCAGTCCCACAGTAATGAGTTTCAGACGACAAAAGCGACCTCTAGCGGACCACATTCGCCAATGCGACTGGATACAGACAGCAGCCCGGTACATCTGCAGATAGTGAATAATTCTAAAAAAGTAAAAGAGAATGCACACGCACAAGAGAAAAGCACAAGTCAAAAAACGTCAAAATGTTGTAAAATGCGCTCTTTTAATATCAAAAAACGTGTCTCGTTAATATCTTACTAGTTTAGCGAGTAGAAATAAGACTTCAACTTTTGGGAGGGTGCACATATCAGCGAGTACAAGGCTTCATTTCGTCTCGGTCACCCGTCATTCCAAGTTTACCGGCTTTTGTATGGAAAAATAGAAACACGGTCTTTTTCTGGCAATCTGCCACCCTAATGCAGGGGGTGGAACCAGCTCCTTGAAAAGTGGAAGGTCAAACTAAGGCCGCACCCAGGGGAAGTTTAAGGGGTCTAGACCCCCCTTTTGGGATGGCAAAATGGAATTTTTGCTATTTTTATGGCAAAAACAGCTATTTTTAAAAACTTTTGACGCCTTCGGCGCGATAATTTACGTCTTGCAAGAAATTAACATCCAATGTACTATTTTGGACAAAAATGCAAAAATACTTCAACTGCTGGGGGGCTCCGCCCCCAGACCCCCCTCCCTTGCATTTCACCTTGGACCCTCCCCTCCTTTTCAAAATCCTGGCTGCGGGCCTGGGTCAAACCCAACCATCTGAAAGATGTCAGTTCTTTATAGAAAAAATTTTCAAAAATGCCCGCCCAGACTTACACTAAAGTTAACTAAAATTTTTTCTTTGGTGACCAAAAGGGGTTCGGACCCATGGGTAAACCCTTGTCCAAAAATTCTCTCAAGCTAGTATATACAATACAAAGGCAACATTTGAACAAACCTATTTGCCAAGTGTGCTCGACAGCAAGCCTGAATACAACGGAGGGCTTTGCGCATGCGCAGATATCGACAACGAGCCAGCCATCCGCGAACCGTGCGCTGAATCAGAGTTGCGCAGGCATTCAGCTTGTCACTGCGCAAACGCTCCAGTTGCGCAACCTGCCCGGTACGAAAGAAGATCTTACTGTTACCCAATTCAAAGGCCTTGACATCCTGGAAACAAAAATAAAAATACATGTGTACGGTACTAAAAAAATCAAATTAAATTATTAAAAAAACAAGAAAGCCAAAAGTAACAACTCATTTAGAAAACAGTATATAAATGCTTACAATATTTGCAACAGTACAAATTTGTTCCGCCATTTTGCGCGGAGTATCAGCTGTGATAGTAGACCTCAGCAGAACTTGATAACGTTGACAAAATTGCTCATAATTATATCTAGAAACACAAACACAGAATATTGGACCGATAAAACTAAAAACTAAATCAATATTGTCAACAGACTTCCAATAGTTCTGTCAGACTAAACTCCAGGTTTAGGTCATTAAAGCTCAAAAATTACAAAAAAAGCAGCGACAGACACGCAACGATAGAGGTTAATCTCAAGCTAAAAATGACCTGAGAAAAGGTGTTGAAAATAATTGGAAAAACTTTCACGGAAAAAACACAAGAAGCAAATATTCCAAGTACGTATACGTGCAGGGCAATATAATTCAACTGTTTTAATGCGAACCGTTATAGCATCTATATATATATATATATATATATATATATATATATATATATATGTATATATATATATATATATGTATGTATCTGTACTGTAATACTTGCTTGACATAAACTTAAAGTTAACACGAAGAGCTTAAGGTACAGTTTAACAGAGGGCTAATCTCTATGCTACTTCAAATTGACCGTTTCGTGTGTCCCCTCCCCTGCTGTCAAAAAGTTTAAAGTAGAAATTGTATGGGCAGATAAACGGTTAAGTAGTGTGACACTAAAAGTTTTAAGCAGTTACATAAGTCACTTTCACCGCACAAACAAATACAGCTACAAAGCAGAAATTTTGACCTTGCAGTATTAAAGTAGTGTCCTGTAAATACACAGTAAACTGTATTAAGTAGTTTGTCAACTTGAGTTTTCAGCCTGCCAAATCGTTTGACATAGTGTTGCATTAAAAATTTGATAAACTGAATTGAAATTTTAAGGCAGAAACATGCATGAATTTATGAGAAATTTGAGCGCATCATGAAATTAAGACCTGAAACTTTTGTCGCTTTTGGTGCTGAGATTTTCCATTGGACGATAAGACGGTTCAACCTTCCCTTTTGCCGTACCCTCGTCCGACAGCCCCCTCCGTTTTTGGTCTTCCCGCCATTCATCTCACGATGCCCAGAAACCATGGGCGTAGGCAGGGGAGGGCCAGGTAGGGGAATTCCCCTCCCCGAAATTGTGCAGTTGCCCCCCCCCCCCAATTTGCTTTTCAAGTGCAGCAGGAACCTCATTTTTCGAAATTTTTGCACCTGGAATGAACTACGACACGGCAAAACGTTTTTGGGAAATACCAACCAACTACCTTTTTAAAGTGGTGATTCCTTTAGGGCACATATTGTTGATTGTCGGTTCAAATCAAGATGAAGTTTGATGAAACTTTCCAAAATAAGTTCTTTTAGCATTCTAACACCCTCCGCGCAATCCCGCTTCGAAAATGCGACGTCTCCGTTTAGGGCAGTTTTCGCCGATTTTTGACAGTTAGGCAGTCGCTGCACAGCAGTGGCGCACATAGGAACTTTTTTCAGGGGGGCGGACCTCAGAAAAATTGGGGGGTCTGGGGGGCATCGCCTCTCAGAGTTGAAAAATTTTGGACAACAACGTTTAAAATGCAAAAATAAGCGTAAATTCAGCAAAAATAGAAAAAATCTCGCGCCGCCGGCGCGAAAATTTTTGGAAAAGTTTAAAAAGTTGCTATTGAAAGGTTTAAAACGCTGAAATAAGGGTAAATTAAGCAAAAGTGAGGTAAATTTCGCGCCGAAGGCGCGAAAATTTTTGAAATTTTACGTCCGCGCTACGCGCGGACAATAAAAATTTTCCTTTACATCTGGTTTCGGGGGGGGGGGGGGGCCGCCCCCCCCTTAAGTGCGCCCCTGCTGCACAGCTATGATTATACTCATTCGAAAGAGCTTGTTGAGCTCTACATTTTTTCTTTTTAATGCACCTTTCTAACTTTTCGCTATCGTGAGACATATGTATAGTCGATTTTCTTATTTTGGCGTTCGAAACTTGTAATTTTTGCAGAAATCAAATAATCCGCCATTTCTTGAGCTATGCAAGCCGTAAAATTAAACTACGGGTGTCAATTTTAAGGTCTCGTCGAGACCGATTATCCATGACATTATGATCTTCTAACTGCTATCCCGTACGCTGCTGTCATAGAAAATGTAATTTTTGCAAAAACGTGACCAAATTTTTTCCAGCGATTGTGGAGCATTTACTATGCAAGCTAGATGGTTGCCACTTACTGGACATGTTTTACACAAAAATGCCCAGGGACACTTTTTAGTTGTCCCGATTGCTGCTTTCTAGCGAAAGGGTTGCTTGCCAAAGTTGGGAAAAGTAGGCAAAATTCAAGCTGCGCATTTTAGCTAATTTCATAATGACGAAACGCGGTTTCATAATAATTAAAAAAGGGTTCCCAGCTATTTGATAGTGGAATCGAATGATGTGGGCGATGCATCACGAAAAAATTTACTTTAGTCTGCAAAAAATCTGGAAAATTAAATTACTTCGAAAATGCAGTAAAATAATATCCGAGAACTAAAATTAGTTTTGTTGTATGCATTAGAAAGAGCAAATGTTAAGCTGCATTTTGATATAAAAATGTCTTCTTAACTCCAATGAATGAATGAGTAATAAGGGTTCAAAGTTGATGTCTCCAAAAGGAAGGAATCACCACCTTAAGTAAAATCACTCATTTTTTCTACTCATTTTCTTTTTCCTTTTATGTTGTATATATGTTTTGTGTTAAACTTTACGTCTTGAGGCGACCAGCGGCGAAACCTCTTTTCGAGCTCATTTATATCTTTTATTTTTTAATAAAATCCCTAAAACACCTAGTTCCATACAGCTCCACTGATGAGCCGCCTGTATCGTGAACTGTGGTCTGGTAGAGGTCGCATGCACTACTAATATCAAGAGTACATAATACATAGGAGTAGGACAAGCGTCATACGCTATGTATTATCAGCTCGCTATATCCTCTGCACGCTATCGGCTTACCCCGCCCCCCCCACAAATCAGACCCCTCCATATCAAAGGAAATTCGAACGCTATGCTTGCACGCTAAAGCTAGAATTGTGGAGCATTTACTATGCAAGCTAGATGGTTGCCACTTACTGGACGTGTTTTACACAAAAGTGCCCAGGGACACTTTTTAGTTGTCCCGATTGCTGCTTTCTAGCGAAAGGGGTCGCTTGCCAAAGTTGGGAAAAGTAGGCAAAATTCAAGCTGCGCATTTTAGCTAATTTCATAATGACGAAAAGCGGTTTCATAATAATTAAAAAAGGGTTCCCAGCTATTTGATAGTGGAATCGAATGATGTGGGCGATGCCTCACGAAAAAATTTACTTTAGTCTGCAAAAAATCTGGAAAATTAAATTACTTCGAAAATGCAGTAAAATAATCTCCGAGAACTAAAGTTAGTTTCGTTATATTCATTAGAAAGACCAAACGTTAAGCTGGCTGCATGTTGATATAAAAATGGATTTTTAACTCCAAGTAATGGTTGAGTAATAACAGTTCAAAATTGATGTCTCAGGGGCGTATCCAGGATTTTGAAAAGGAGGGGGTTTTAACTAAAATTTACTGAAAAGGAGGGGTTTTGAGAACAATTTGCACTTTTTGTAATGGAGTATTGATAAAAGTTAACCCAAAAGGAGGGGGTTTCAACCCCCAAAACCCTCCCCCTGGATACGCCCATCATGTCTCCAAAAGGAATCACCACCTAATCGCTTGGCATGGTCAGTTGAGACGTCACCTGAAGCGGAAGCAAGAATGTATCCAAACCCTAGTCGTATTTTATATTATTTATAGACTTCGGAAAGGATTCATGAAACATTTACTGTAAGTTAATTAAAGTTTCGGAAACTTTTGAGCTTCTGGCGGCTCCGCTCCCCAGACACCCCCCTCCCCGAAAAATCGGAATTCCCCCCTCCGAAATTTTTTCTGGCTACGCCACTGCCAGAAACTACCAAATTTTAAGAAAATTTTGGTCAAAAACTTCAGAACGTTTTCGGCTTCGCTAAAATTCTGACGAACACAACATAGTTAATCTTGGTAGTATATATATACGTTATATATATAAGTTACTTCTTAAGTTATATCTCAGTAGGTCTGAACAGGCTGAGTTTGCTTGATTTTTTTGACAATTTTAGACCATTTCCGATCGCCACTTTTGGCCTTTCCCCAGTGATGGAGGTGGGCGAGAACATCATATTTTTAGCCCAGAAAAAAAGCCCAAGGGTCGCTTGCCAAAGTTGGGAAAAGTAGGCAAAATTCAAGCTGCGCATTTTAGCTAATTTCATAATGACGAAACGCGGTTTCATAATAATTAAAAAAGGGTTCCCAGCTATTTGATAGTGGAATCGAATGATGTGGGCGATGCATCACGAAAAAATTTACTTTAGTCTGCAAAAAATCTGGAAAATTAAATTACTTCGAAAATGCAGTAAAATAATATCCGAGAACTAAAATTAGTTTTGTTGTATGCATTAGAAAGAGCAAATGTTAAGCTGCATTTTGATATAAAAATGGCTTCTTAACTCCAATGAATGAATGAGTAATAAGGGTTCAAAGTTGATGTCTCCAAAAGGAAGGAATCACCACCTTAAGTAAAATCACTCATTTTTTCTACTCATTTTCTTTTTCCTTTTATGTTGTATATATGTTTTGTGTTAAACTTTACGTCTTGAGGCGACCAGCGGCGAAACCTCTTTTCGAGCTCATTTATATCTTTTATTTTTTAATAAAATCCCTAAAACACCTAGTTCCATACAGCTCCACTGATGAGCCGCCTGTATCGTGAACTGTGGTCTGGTAGAGGTCGCATGCACTACTAATATCAAGAGTACATAATACATAGGAGTAGGACAAGCGTCATACGCTATGTATTATCAGCTCGCTATATCCTCTGCACGCTATCGGCTTACCCCGCCCCCCCCCCCCCCCACAAATCAGACCCCTCCATATCAAAGGAAATTCGAACGCTATGCTTGCACGCTAAAGCTAGAATTGTGGAGCATTTACTATGCAAGCTAGATGGTTGCCACTTACTGGACGTGTTTTACACAAAAGTGCCCAGGGACACTTTTTAGTTGTCCCGATTGCTGCTTTCTAGCGAAAGGGGTCGCTTGCCAAAGTTGGGAAAAGTAGGCAAAATTCAAGCTGCGCATTTTAGCTAATTTCATAATGACGAAAAGCGGTTTCATAATAATTAAAAAAGGGTTCCCAGCTATTTGATAGTGGAATCGAATGATGTGGGCGATGCCTCACGAAAAAATTTACTTTAGTCTGCAAAAAATCTGGAAAATTAAATTACTTCGAAAATGCAGTAAAATAATCTCCGAGAACTAAAGTTAGTTTCGTTATATTCATTAGAAAGACCAAACGTTAAGCTGGCTGCATGTTGATATAAAAATGGATTTTTAACTCCAAGTAATGGTTGAGTAATAACAGTTCAAAATTGATGTCTCAGGGGCGTATCCAGGATTTTGAAAAGGAGGGGGTTTTAACTAAAATTTACTGAAAAGGAGGGGGTTTTGAGAACAATTTGCACTTTTTGTAATGGAGTATTGATAAAAGTTAACCCAAAAGGAGGGGGTTTCAACCCCCAAAACCCTCCCCCTGGATACGCCCATCATGTCTCCAAAAGGAATCACCACCTAATCGCTTGGCATGGTCAGTTGAGACGTCACCTGAAGCGGAAGCAAGAATGTATCCAAACCCTAGTCGTATTTTATATTATTTATAGACTTCGGAAAGGATTCATGAAACATTTACTGTAAGTTAATTAAAGTTTCGGAAACTTTTGAGCTTCTGGCGGCTCCGCTCCCCAGACACCCCCCTCCCCGAAAAATCGGAATTCCCCCCTCCGAAATTTTTTCTGGCTACGCCACTGCCAGAAACTACCAAATTTTAAGAAAATTTTGGTCAAAAACTTCAGAACGTTTTCGGCTTCGCTAAAATTCTGACGAACACAACATAGTTAATCTTGGTAGTATATATATACGTTATATATATAAGTTACTTCTTAAGTTATATCTCAGTAGGTCTGAACAGGCTGAGTTTGCTTGATTTTTTTGACAATTTTAGACCATTTCCGATCGCCACTTTTGGCCTTTCCCCAGTGATGGAGGTGGGCGAGAACATCATATTTTTAGCCCAGAAAAAAAGCCCAAGGGTCGCTTGCCAAAGTTGGGAAAAGTAGGCAAAATTCAAGCTGCGCATTTTAGCTAATTTCATAATGACGAAACGCGGTTTCATAATAATTAAAAAAGGGTTCCCAGCTATTTGATAGTGGAATCGAATGATGTGGGCGATGCATCACGAAAAAATTTACTTTAGTCTGCAAAAAATCTGGAAAATTAAATTACTTCGAAAATGCAGTAAAATAATATCCGAGAACTAAAATTAGTTTTGTTGTATGCATTAGAAAGAGCAAATGTTAAGCTGCATTTTGATAAAAATGGCTTCTTAACTCCAATGAATGAATGAGTAATAAGGGTTCAAAGTTGATGTCTCCAAAAGGAAGGAATCACCACCTTAAGTAAAATCACTCATTTTTTCTACTCATTTTCTTTTTCCTTTTATGTTGTATATATGTTTTGTGTTAAACTTTACGTCTTGAGGCGACCAGCGGCGAAACCTCTTTTCGAGCTCATTTATATCTTTTATTTTTTAATAAAATCCCTAAAACACCTAGTTCCATACAGCTCCACTGATGAGCCGCCTGTATCGTGAACTGTGGTCTGGTAGAGGTCGCATGCACTACTAATATCAAGAGTACATAATACATAGGAGTAGGACAAGCGTCATACGCTATGTATTATCAGCTCGCTATATCCTCTGCACGCTATCGGCTTACCCCGCCCCCCCCCCCCCCCCACAAATCAGACCCCTCCATATCAAAGGAAATTCGAACGCTATGCTTGCACGCTAAAGCTAGAATTGTGGAGCATTTACTATGCAAGCTAGATGGTTGCCACTTACTGGACGTGTTTTACACAAAAGTGCCCAGGGACACTTTTTAGTTGTCCCGATTGCTGCTTTCTAGCGAAAGGGGTCGCTTGCCAAAGTTGGGAAAAGTAGGCAAAATTCAAGCTGCGCATTTTAGCTAATTTCATAATGACGAAAAGCGGTTTCATAATAATTAAAAAAGGGTTCCCAGCTATTTGATAGTGGAATCGAATGATGTGGGCGATGCCTCACGAAAAAATTTACTTTAGTCTGCAAAAAATCTGGAAAATTAAATTACTTCGAAAATGCAGTAAAATAATCTCCGAGAACTAAAGTTAGTTTCGTTATATTCATTAGAAAGACCAAACGTTAAGCTGGCTGCATGTTGATATAAAAATGGATTTTTAACTCCAAGTAATGGTTGAGTAATAACAGTTCAAAATTGATGTCTCAGGGGCGTATCCAGGATTTTGAAAAGGAGGGGGTTTTAACTAAAATTTACTGAAAAGGAGGGGGTTTTGAGAACAATTTGCACTTTTTGTAATGGAGTATTGATAAAAGTTAACCCAAAAGGAGGGGGTTTCAACCCCCAAAACCCTCCCCCTGGATACGCCCATCATGTCTCCAAAAGGAATCACCACCTAATCGCTTGGCATGGTCAGTTGAGACGTCACCTGAAGCGGAAGCAAGAATGTATCCAAACCCTAGTCGTATTTTATATTATTTATAGACTTCGGAAAGGATTCATGAAACATTTACTGTAAGTTAATTAAAGTTTCGGAAACTTTTGAGCTTCTGGCGGCTCCGCTCCCCAGACACCCCCCTCCCCGAAAAATCGGAATTCCCCCCTCCGAAATTTTTTCTGGCTACGCCACTGCCAGAAACTACCAAATTTTAAGAAAATTTTGGTCAAAAACTTCAGAACGTTTTCGGCTTCGCTAAAATTCTGACGAACACAACATAGTTAATCTTGGTAGTATATATATACGTTATATATATAAGTTACTTCTTAAGTTATATCTCAGTAGGTCTGAACAGGCTGAGTTTGCTTGATTTTTTTGACAATTTTAGACCATTTCCGATCGCCACTTTTGGCCTTTCCCCAGTGATGGAGGTGGGCGAGAACATCATATTTTTAGCCCAGAAAAAAAGCCCAAGGGTCGCTTGCCAAAGTTGGGAAAAGTAGGCAAAATTCAAGCTGCGCATTTTAGCTAATTTCATAATGACGAAACGCGGTTTCATAATAATTAAAAAAGGGTTCCCAGCTATTTGATAGTGGAATCGAATGATGTGGGCGATGCATCACGAAAAAATTTACTTTAGTCTGCAAAAAATCTGGAAAATTAAATTACTTCGAAAATGCAGTAAAATAATATCCGAGAACTAAAATTAGTTTTGTTGTATGCATTAGAAAGAGCAAATGTTAAGCTGCATTTTGATAAAAATGGCTTCTTAACTCCAATGAATGAATGAGTAATAAGGGTTCAAAGTTGATGTCTCCAAAAGGAAGGAATCACCACCTTAAGTAAAATCACTCATTTTTTCTACTCATTTTCTTTTTCCTTTTATGTTGTATATATGTTTTGTGTTAAACTTTACGTCTTGAGGCGACCAGCGGCGAAACCTCTTTTCGAGCTCATTTATATCTTTTATTTTTTAATAAAATCCCTAAAACACCTAGTTCCATACAGCTCCACTGATGAGCCGCCTGTATCGTGAACTGTGGTCTGGTAGAGGTCGCATGCACTACTAATATCAAGAGTACATAATACATAGGAGTAGGACAAGCGTCATACGCTATGTATTATCAGCTCGCTATATCCTCTGCACGCTATCGGCTTACCCCGCCCCCCCCCCCACAAATCAGACCCCTCCATATCAAAGGAAATTCGAACGCTATGCTTGCACGCTAAAGCTAGAATTGTGGAGCATTTACTATGCAAGCTAGATGGTTGCCACTTACTGGACGTGTTTTACACAAAAGTGCCCAGGGACACTTTTTAGTTGTCCCGATTGCTGCTTTCTAGCGAAAGGGGTCGCTTGCCAAAGTTGGGAAAAGTAGGCAAAATTCAAGCTGCGCATTTTAGCTAATTTCATAATGACGAAAAGCGGTTTCATAATAATTAAAAAAGGGTTCCCAGCTATTTGATAGTGGAATCGAATGATGTGGGCGATGCCTCACGAAAAAATTTACTTTAGTCTGCAAAAAATCTGGAAAATTAAATTACTTCGAAAATGCAGTAAAATAATCTCCGAGAACTAAAGTTAGTTTCGTTATATTCATTAGAAAGACCAAACGTTAAGCTGGCTGCATGTTGATATAAAAATGGATTTTTAACTCCAAGTAATGGTTGAGTAATAACAGTTCAAAATTGATGTCTCAGGGGCGTATCCAGGATTTTGAAAAGGAGGGGGTTTTAACTAAAATTTACTGAAAAGGAGGGGGTTTTGAGAACAATTTGCACTTTTTGTAATGGAGTATTGATAAAAGTTAACCCAAAAGGAGGGGGTTTCAACCCCCAAAACCCTCCCCCTGGATACGCCCATCATGTCTCCAAAAGGAATCACCACCTAATCGCTTGGCATGGTCAGTTGAGACGTCACCTGAAGCGGAAGCAAGAATGTATCCAAACCCTAGTCGTATTTTATATTATTTATAGACTTCGGAAAGGATTCATGAAACATTTACTGTAAGTTAATTAAAGTTTCGGAAACTTTTGAGCTTCTGGCGGCTCCGCTCCCCAGACCCCCCCCGCCCCGAAAAATCGGAATTCCCCCCTCCGAAATTTTTTCTGGCTACGCCACTGCCAGAAACTACCAAATTTTAAGAAAATTTTGGTCAAAAACTTCAGAACGTTTTCGGCTTCGCTAAAATTCTGACGAACACAACATAGTTAATCTTGGTAGTATATATATACGTTATATATATAAGTTACTTCTTAAGTTATATCTCAGTAGGTCTGAACAGGCTGAGTTTGCTTGATTTTTTTGACAATTTTAGACCATTTCCGATCGCCACTTTTGGCCTTTCCCCAGTGATGGAGGTGGGCGAGAACATCAT
>JASAND010010628.1:0-47722 GCA_030248195.1 Trissonchulus latispiculum | reverse complement strand
AATGAGCGGCGCGGCGACCTTCGCATAATTCGGCACAAACCTCCGATAATATCCAGACATGCCGAGGAACGACTTAACGCCGCGACAATCAGTCGGATTGGGTAGCTTGGCCACGGCAGCTACCTTGTCAGGATCCACCTCATAGCCGTCCTGACTGATCAAATGCCCGAGAAACGGGACTTTTTGGCGGATAAACACACATTTCTTCAACTTGATCCGCAGTCCATTATCCCGAAACTTCTGGAAGACAACTTTGAGCATTTTCAGATGCTCGCTGAAGTTACGTGACGGAATCAGAACGTCGTCGATGTACACAGGCAGGCCGGTGAGCAACCTTTTCATGATCCTTTGAAAGGTCACATGTGCATTGCACAATCCAAATGGCATAACGTTCATGTGAAACAGCCCCATGTGAGACACGAAAGAACTTTTCTCGCGATACTCGGGGTAAACCTCGATTTGCCAATAGCCAGCTGCTAAATCTATCGTCGAGAAGATTGCACAGCCCTTCAGCTGGTCCATGATTTCATCAATCTTCGGCAATGGGTAATTGTCCTTCTTGGTGATCTTATTCAACCTGCGATAGTCGATAACAAGTCTGGTCGTACCATCCTTCTTACCGACTAATATGCAGGGAAATGGCCACGGACTGGTCGAGGGCTCACATACCCCTTCCTTGAGCATCGAATTGATGTTCTTCTCGACCTCAGCCTTCTGCTTAGGGTTCATCCGGTAAGCTCGGCTTTTCAGAGGTCCGTCCTTGCCTGTGTCGATCAAATGCTGATCGATTTTTGTCCGTGCAGGATTTCCAGGCCGAGCCACGACATCATAATACTCGAGCAGCATTTTCTTGAACTCCTGCTTGATGTCGTCTGGACAGTCCATACGATCGAAATCGACATTTGACTCGATGTCCTTCAGCTTTTCTTCCTCTGTAGGATCGGGGCGTGGCCCCCTATCCTCAGCAGAGTAGAAATGACCACCACTGGCCTTTTCCATCGGCATTTCCAGGTCCTTATCCGCATCAGAACCCGGAGAACTGTGGATCTCCGTCCTATGTCTCGGTTCCTGAATAGCATGTGTATGGGCATGGGCAAGGGCACGGTAATCACCCGTTTGGGCGGCCGAGCAATCACAGCGTCTACCTCAACCACAGAGGTCTTCAAGGGCAAATCCAAAGGATAAAATCCGGGATGCAACTTGTGCAGTCGGATTACACTATCGCCGACCTCATCCGCCCAAAGCGAATGGGTAGCCGGATGCCCAAACCATTTATTGAGGTTGTAATGAATCGACTGCAGGTCAACACCCGCCTCCATTACATAGGATGTTGGCCTTTCAGCTTCTTTGACCTGAACTACCGGGCAGGCTTCTCCCAACAAAGCACCTTTGGGGAGATCAACAATCCGGTCACTTCCATTGTAGACACGAATGTAAGCGACTTTTTGTGTCACGACGAGGACACCAGCCTGCGGGAACACTCCGTGAGTTTCCATAACCTCGGGTTCAGCCTGAAAAAGCATGAATTGGCGTTCTGGGACGGTGACACCGCCCTGCATGACAGCCTTTACAGGGACATCCTTTTCCCTGTTCGGGAGTACACGGACTCGCTCCCGAATACACAAATTAACAGACGCAGCAAGGGGGATATTGTAAACACAAGCTATCCCCTGCAGCTCGGCACTGTTCAAAAACAGTATACGTCCACCACTGTAATCCATAAAACCGCGTTTTGGATTCAGTGAGAAGCCCAAACTATGCAAGAAACCAAATCCAATCAGCATTTCTTGCAACAGCTCAAGAACAACATAGAATCGGTGTGTCAGGTTTTCCGGACATAGCCATAACCGGATACAAAACGCATTGACAGCTCACATTGACCGAGAATGGTAGGGGTGTTTGCAGTGTAAGCTTTGCAAGCGAGCGTCCTCAACTCATTGAGGTACTCATGGCACGTTTCGGACGCTTTCTGCGCCCGCTCGAAGAACAGTCGAGCATACCGATCGGATGTTTTCGCGACAGGCTCATAAAGCTGCTTCAAAACTGCCTCCAAATCTTCGTAGGTCTCGAGGGTGTGACCCTCGAGATCTTGTTTGACATTATCTTCCAGCAGATACCAAATAATAGCCTTCTTCAGCTCGGCTGGGGCCAAGCTTGCCGACCAAGTTTTCTCAAACATGCGAAGCCACGTCGACAGCTGAATGCCACCTTTTCGCCCCTTGAACTTCGAGATTGACTTGAACCATTTCAAGTAATCGTGAAGAACATGGACGGTTTCTGGGGTCAGTTGAAGCATATTCACATGCCCCAGGACCGGGACAGTCGGAATCTCGGGCCGAGCCGGCGACGCCGCTCGACCACCTGGCGATGAAGGCCGACCAATCGGTCCGGAAAAGTCCGAGGAACCGGCGTCACCGAGTTCCCGAACGACAGATAAGAGATTTCGGCCACCGGTGCGAACTCGATTTCCGGCTCGCGCACAGCGAACCGAGGGCAGCCTGGTTAGGCCGATGCGTCAACGGCGATGAAAAATTGGCAAGTGAAGATAACAGGTCCGGTCTTAAAACCGTGCTATTCAGCACAGTCGCACTCATTCGCAACATGAATGGGTTTTCATTTCGTTGGTTCGTTAGCAGAAAATCTCGGTGAGTGGTGCGCAAACGCGACTGAATCGCGAATAGGCTCATATCTCCATAACTTGTTGTTACCGGCGTACCCAATCCTGTAGAGATGGCCGACGTTCCGAATCGACCATTTGTTAGGCCTCCGACAACTGAACGCCATCGTACGCGGGGTCCCAAGATAGCCTTCCGTCAGTTGTCGGCTCTAACGCCAAATTGGCCAATGCTGTGGTCCCCAAAGTGAATTCCTGGTCGAGGTCCAAGTCCAACAACCCAAACTTCTGCGAAGCAGCACCAGTAATTCCCGAAACAGAGGGTTGGTCCGGCGAAGCCACGAGGCCACGGGGGGCACCAAATTCGCGACGGGAGTTACATGGGGTTGGGTCGGACCCGGCCCCATAAACTCATCCCGACCAATTATCGTTTGTTCCCCGGAGCTCGACCCAAAACTTTGGGGAGAGTCGCTCTGTTGTTGGCCAGACATGTTCCAGTCCAGGTTTCTTACCGTTTGGTCAATGAAGGACCTGGCACCGAGCGGTTGCACCGCTAGGGGGGTCGGCAGAATCATTTTGCAGAGATTCCATGCTCGAAGCTGCCGAAACGTAGACGGATTCCTGCGAAGTAACAGCCGTCAACGGACCAATATCCTCCAAATCCTGCACAGAACTGGACAAACTGCCGCCAACAGAACATGCGACGCCCCTTCTGTAGTCTCCCAAACCAGCACCTCGAGTCCTCAAATCCGCCTGCGACGCCGAACTGGCCCGAGGGCGGAATTCCAGAGCCGAGTCCTGATCACCCGAAGTGGACGGACCCGCTCGGTGAATGCCTCGCATGGTTCCACCAGCATTTTCTCTACAGCAACTTGGATTTTGGAAACGGTTCATTCCTTTCCTTCTTAGCCTTCAATCTTTCGGACATACGTACAGAATCCATTTTTCAAAATTCTTGGGTGAAATCCGTTTGACTAAAAGTGCTGAAAAAATTATTCACAAGCAAAAATACAAACGGATTTACCTCTAGGTACCCCAAAAAACACAAGTTATATACGTATAATGAAAATTAGTGCGATACCGGCTACAAAAATCACAATATAATTGCTAAATAGAGCAAACTCACTCGAGACCTGAAAATAAGGGGATTATGCAAAAATAACCTGAAATAAAGGGGGTTATACAAATATAACCTGAAAATAAGCACAATTTGACAAATTATCACAAATACACAAGGCAAAATACCAGGTATCGCAATAAAATGACAAATTAACGAAAATTAGGTTATTTTTTATACTACAGAAAATTTGATGTTATGTCCTACCTCAAATCCCGAGAAAAATGCCCTAAACTAGCTCACCAAAAGATATAAAAATTATTTGTAGCCTAAAATTGGTATTGGGTCAAACCCACACGCATACACAATTATACGTATAAAAACACACAAACACCTAGAGAAAAAATTTTACAAATCTTGACCCTAGGGGAAGGGGGGGGGGGTAAAAATACGTACGTAGAAAAATGGACAAAAGTGATTGAACGGCAGAACAAAGGTTTACCAAGGGTTTAACCCCCACAGAAAAATTAACAAAAATTTACCGAAAAAAAATTTAGCGAAGCGATTCAAACCGCAAGGCCAAATTTGACACCCTGAGCTCCTGGCAGCCTAATGTAGCGGTACCATAGTGAAACTAGCCTAACACAATAGTACCGTTACCCCGCGAGAGCAACTCAAGCGAGGAGACCGTGGCACAAGTGAATAACACACCAACCGCGCAGGAGCCGGCCGGGGAAGCCTCGCCAAATAAATAGCCCTAGTGAGTGGGTGACACCCGCTCACCTCAGTAATAGCACTAAACTAACCTGGGATCTCAGTAATGACCTACCAAAAGTACACGCCTAGTGGAGATATTTAATAAAGTAACAACAATAAGTAATATGGAGAGAGCAGATATAGAATATAACTAATAGAATTTAGGGGGGGGGGCGAAGCCCAACAAATACGTACAGTTATACAAGAAATAAACTACACGCACACAAACGCACCAGTATAATTTATATGGGCGAAGCCCCGCTAACGTACCAATACAAAGGCCCACTGGATAAATACAGGGGGAGAAGCTGTACACAGGAGATAGGGAGAGAATAGAGAGAGAATAGCGACTGTACTGTACAAGGGAAAACCCAAACTGAAAGGGGAGAAGTTTGACGGAGAAACCCCCTCCCAAGAGAAGCGCCCTCTAGCTGGGGTGTCCCAATCATGTAGCTCCACCTACAGGCTAGGTTTGGATTGGGTGGGGACCCCCCTTTTTTGGCAAGTTAAACTGAAACGTTAAAGCTTAACTGAAAGTTAAAATAATGAAGCATAACACAAACGTTATTGAAAGACTAAATGGAATTAGACCGCAAAATCGCAGACAAAAAGTCAAAATTACAAAAAAGTTATACCAGTGGGATACGAGCTCAAATTCAAATGTGAGAATTGTAGTAAAAGGATTGTTAGCGTGTATAAATAACGAAGGGTTCGAAAAGCTGTCACCTTTTATGTCATGCTTTTCGGAGCGTGCAGCGACCACTTTTTATAAGCTAATTTTCAACCATAAACGCTGTAAAGGATGCCTTTGCTTTTATTATAGTTATAAAGATTCCAAGGAAAATGAAGTAAAGTTGACAGAGGTACCTGTTCAGAGCTGCATATTTAACTGGACACAAATGCTTGCGTTTGAATTTTGGAGATTTTGGGCATAATACTTAGTGAGTTTACACTGCACTTGCATTGCACAATTTTGTTGAGTTTTTGAACCAGAAGATACGGTAGGAAGATTGCCAAGATCGCTTCAAGGGTTTGGATGTACAGAATGTCGCTGATGAGATTCAGACATAAATATTTACGCTCCAAATTAAACTAATTTGTGTTAACACAGAGATAATACCAGAGCATTCAGAACCTATGTACAGTCTGCTCTGGACTGTAACAATGATATACTGCCAACAAGCATGTTACGTATTAATTTAAGCCAACCCAGCTGTCTATCCTTAAATGGTCGGTAAATGGGTACCACTGCGGCTGGAAGATAACAGGCAACAGGTGTCTGTGCTCTGGCGTAATGTTTGAGGAAGGGCTGCCCCACTTCCACATATGTAGTCAACATTTGAGTTGTCACTACCGGCTTCGGGCTGAAAATCCGGAGATAAGCACCAGCACCCTATAATCTTCTGTAGGTTGGAGTTCTCTCCAGGGGTCACTTTACCTTTTTACCTAATTTAAGCCACTGTATCTCTCAGAAAACGATGTCTGGTAAAAGTTTCATGTTTCCTGTTAATTTTCAACTAAACCTGTACTTTTAGAAGAAATACCTAATAAGAAGACAAATTTAAATCCTGTAGTTTTATTTTTACTTTCTAAGAAAGACCCTAAAATTGACGTGGACTTCTTAATTTTTCTGAAGCCACTAGATGGTCCTGCGAAGAATATAAATTTTAAATTATATACAGTAGTGCACAATTTCTTTTATTTTTGTAAATTTCTTAAAAACCATTTTCTTCTGACATTTCCTTGTTAGTCGCACATGGAGTTGCTATCGTCACTCTAGAAATGCTGGTTAAACAAAAAAGATCGTTCGAAAAATCCCAGAAATGTCGTTTCATCAAAATATATGTACTAACTAAAGAAGAAACGCCGCTCATTTAGAGATATTAAGATTGTCTAAGTCTGGTTAAAAGCTGAGTCAACAAAATGCCTGAGCGACTGATCAAAAATTTAACCATAATTTTTGACATTGTGAATTTTGCTGAACTGAACTGTAGGTAGGATGAAATTGTTCATTCTGTTAATTTGCGCAGCCAGTGTGGCTACTGATGGTAAGCGGGATAATCTTGTAAGAGAAGCAAGCATAGGAAAGATTGATAAGCCTGATATGGGAGCTCAGCTAAGTTGGAGATTAGAATTGGGATTAGATTGCACAGCGTAATTTTATACAACAACCAAACCCGACCTCTGGTTAGCTTCCGTTTTCGCAACTATTTGACACAAACTTTGCCTGTTTCTGTTGTTCTGTAGACCATTACACATCCTACTACATCAAGGATATCGAGCGGAAAGTTTCGTCAACTCATACCACAACTGTGGGCCAAATTGAGAACGTCATTTCCTCCCTGGAAGATATCAAACGGATTGCAGCTTCGTCTGGAAACAAGCGAGAAATAGTTCTACTGGAAGATACCGTATCAAAACTGTCAGCAAATTTCGATAATGTTATCGGTTACGATCCGGTTACAGTCGTTCATGCAGTTATGGACGTGCTGTCTACAGTAACCGATTTCGCTGCCGTGGCTGCACCAGGCTTACCGCAGGCGGTTTCCATCATAACGGCGCTAATTGGCCTGGCTGAAGTAAGCAGGGAAAATTAAAAAGATGTGATACTGAAATATACTGATTTCTGAATTGCTTCTTGTCCCCTTTATTTTATGACATTTTTCAACATCACAATAGAAACACCAGATTTCTCTAGAAGAATATTTTATTACTTCCAACTTAAGACTACGTGCTTATTTACTTAATTTGCTGTTTATTTATAGCTCATATTTACTCATTTCTTATTTCTACTAACTAAGACTTAAAATTCCACAACTAAATTTTAAACATGAGACCTAATGAATTGTTTATAAACTAGAAAAGACACACTAGTCACTGGACACTTGTCACGACGCAAGTCAGAATTCCAAGGAAAGGTTTGTATTTTTATTTTAGTTTTTTTTAGTTTAGTTTTTTAGTTTTTAATCTTTCATTTTCTCATATACCCTTTGTAGGCCCAACCAAGTATGGGCTACCTGATCGATGAAATCATCGAACAGCGATTAGCAAAACAGAAGAACGAAGATCTTTACGATCAGGTTTTGGGCGCCAAACGATGGATTGTGGGATCGCAGAATTTCCTCAGTGGTATGATTGGGATGAACGTGACCGCTTTGGACATTGCCAACCTCAATTCCCATGTCCCCTTCTATCAAGGACTAGAAGTTCTGGGTGAAATTGGGAGTCATATCAGACGATTGGTTGAAGGTTACTGTAATTTCTTTGCCAGAATAAAATGGAACTAAAGTGAAACTAAAATAAGAAATACAGATCTGGCTCTGACAGAGGAATATCTTTTATTACACTGGTATCTTTGTCTGGATTTGGATTCAAACATGAGCTAAAGTCTGACA
The DNA here is from genome assembly GCA_030248195.1 of Trissonchulus latispiculum. Taxonomy (NCBI): domain Eukaryota; kingdom Metazoa; phylum Nematoda; class Enoplea; order Enoplida; family Ironidae; genus Trissonchulus; species Trissonchulus latispiculum. The sequence goes on along the minus strand of JASAND010010628.1, from coordinate 39,900 downwards.
CAAAAATGTGTGTACAAAATCTGTAAGGCCTCCAGTGAACTCAATATACGTCGTAACCCCATAAAACCATATATTTTCGGAATCCTTGCAGCGAGACGAACATTTTTATAAAATTTAAAATTTTTTAAAATTTCAAAAATTTTGAAATATCGGTTTATCTGGGAATTTTTTCGGACCGTTCAAGCTATTCAGCTCATTCATTCGGAAAAATTTGCCCGTCTAAAGACGCATCGATTGACACAAGAACGAAAAAAATAGGTTGAGAAATAAGCATTTTATTCCAAAATTTTATTTTTCCATTTCCTTTGATGTTTGCCGCTTTTTGCAACTTTGACTGGTTATGACTCCGTTGAGCTAGGGAAAATTTTTTTCGCTTGGATTTTCAGGACCGCCTAGGCGCCCGCTTTCACCTGATGTATGTGGTATTTCAAATTTTGAAAGTCGATTTTTTTGAAAAATACCACTTTTTGACCAAAAATTTCGGCTAAGCAGATTTAACAGAAGTGAGTAAAAATAACATAATCACAAAATTCAAGCTGAGCTGAATCCAACGATATAAAGCTTTTGTTGCTACGACTTATATTGCGCCAGCAATGAATTTTTAAACATTATCCCTTATTTCCGCTTGGTTTTCGGCTTTCAAAAAATCGACTTTCAAAATTCGAAATACCACATACATCAGGTGAAAGCGGGCGCCTAGGCGGTCCTGAAAATCCAAGCGAAAAAATTTTCCGTTGAGCTAGTCGCGAGTCATAACCAGTCAAAGTTGCAAAAAGCGGCAAACGTCAAAGGAAATGGAAAAATAAAATGTTGGAATAAAATGCTTATTTCTCAACCTATTTTTTTCGTTCTTGTGTCAATCGATGCGTCTTTGGACGGGCAAATTTTTCCGAATGAATGAGCTGATTAGCTTGAACGGTCCGAAAAAATTCCCCGATAAACCGATATTTCAGAAGTTTTGAAATTTTAAAAAAATTCAAGTTTTATAAAAATGTTCGTCTCGCTGCAAGGATTCCGAAAATATATGGTTTTATGGAGTTACGACGTATATTGAGTTCACTGGAGGCCTTGCAGATTTTGAACACACATTTTTGTGTCAGACTTTAGTTCGATTTGGTTTCAAATTTACCATACGGTAAATTTCAGTCAATGCAGTTAAGGAACCTCGTCCAAATTAAAAGCGTATATTACTAGCGTAGTTTGATTTAAAAGCGTATAATAAAACGTTTATATCAACCGTAGGTTGTATTCATATTTTTAAGTTTTTCTCCATCTTTTCAAAGTGGTGCGGCCAAGCCAGCTTAGTTTTCCTTTGTGCTTCTTACCGCGCTACATATGCGTACTTGTGAGCGTAGTCTTAAAACCAGCACAAAAACTCCTTCATTTTAAAGAGTAGATGCTTTATGAAACCGTATATACGGTAGAAATTATGCGGTTATATTAGACAGACGCTTTGAATTTGGACGAGGTTTTTCTAACCAGGTTTTTCTAACCAAGCAACGGGATGCAAAAAGTGAAAGCATTGAAGTTTGGACCTTGCTAAAGAAAAGTATTCACCAGTGGGTTATTGTAGCTTGGTTCGAAATGGTTAAGTGACCAAATATTAACAGTTATGTAAACTTGTTTCAACAGTGTGTATTAAACATATTAGAGTCTAGCAGGTTCAGCAAAACAAATTAATGAAAGACAGAAAGCTGCACACCACCAGAAAAACTTGACTTTCTGACGGAAACTTGAAATCGAATGCCGAAATCAAACTATCGCCGCCCGGATACCACAAATTTCCTTCTATTTCATTTTTCGCTTCTGCTTTCAGGAAAACCGACCGCAGCCGAGGCCGAAAATGCCATCCAACTGATCAGTCTCTATGTGGAGCTGAGCGTCATGCGCGAGTTGATGCTGCTGACACTGCAGTCCTTCAACGCCAAGTTGGCACAGAGCCAAGCCACTGCCAGTGGTCTGGCTCTGGCCATTCTGGGCGCTCGAGAACAGGAAAAGCATTTCCTATCCTTCCTGCGGATTCCGCGACCCGCTCAAGCCCACTTTATGTACCACTACCTGCCGCAGGATCATCCACTTGTTGAAGAACGGCTGAATATTGTTGGGGTAGGCATAATACGACTTGTACATAGTATTAGATGTTGACAGTTTCTACGAAATTTGAAGCAAATACTTTCTCTGATTTGTTTCAACCAGACACTCACATTGCTAGCAGGCATTAAAGGGGAATTTGTTGGAGAATAGTTGAGAAAGTGAGACACTTTCAATATTTTTATTAACTGTTGTCTTTATACAATATAACTTGCATGTGTTTAACGAAGCAGCCTTTACCAATCGCTGATTTCTGATCTGTTCACAGAAATCAGGCTTAGTGCCATACTCTTATCATTATGTACTCTTGACTAAACTAAGTATTTAGTCATTGCAATGCATTTTAGGCACCACCGGCAGCTCATGCCCAGATAAATGACAAAACTTGCTACCAGCTGACACACAACACAACCGATGACGATGACGCGTGGTGGCTGTGCAACTACGACGGCACCCTAAAAGCACTATCCTATCAGAAGCCGGAATGCAAATTCCGGTTCCATCCCACATCCGACGGAAAATTCGTGGTGGCAGACAGCAACAATTCTGCCAGCAAATGGACAGTCACGGAAAAGAACGAAAAACCGACAACCTGCGAAGAAACCGGAAACGAACTGAGAGTTTGCTATCCGGAACCGCACAGCCACATCACGTTTGCCGATGAAAATCCGAACGGAGGCCGAGACGATCAGGTTTTCCGGGTTGTCCGTTTTTCGGACGGCCGGGCCATTTTCCGACCGGTCCTGCATCCGTTCAATGTGCCGACTTTGGATTCCTACACGCTGTTTTCATTTTTCCGGAGAAAGCACATTTCCATTGAAGAGGAAAGGGATTTGCTTTCTACAGAGGCTTTGTGGTATATGAAAGAAACCAGCTGCTGAAAACGCTCTTGTCTAGTTGAAAAATGCTAATATGGAATAGATTAAATTGAAGAGCAATAAAGTAAAATTGTTGAAATAAGAGAAATTGGCAAGCGAAAGCTTTCCTACTTCAGATTGCAGAGACATTCCCGTGTGGGGTCTCTGCAATCTAATTGGCTGACGGACCATTGAAAATTATAATCTTTCTGAGAAAATACACCTACAGTACGACGTCCGTTTTAGCCCTCAGCCAATCAGATTGCAGGAACCGCCTCCCTGGGGCAGTCAGATATTATAATAGACTATTAACTTTATATCTTAGCCTCAGTTGGAAAGGGTTTTTTGCAATCTGATTGACTGTGACAAGAGTTTAAATAAGGTAGGCGATTAGCCAATCAGATGCGTTTTAGTTCAAACGCATATAAACACATGGTTAACAACGGTAAGTAGTACCTCTCGAGATTTCGGCCTTAATGTGCAGAGCATCTTGCAAACTTAAAGCACTAGGAAGAGCCGAGTGTGTCCCTCTTTCTTTATAAACTCTTGGCTGTGACTATATCAACGATGATCACTTATCACTTATCAACGGGATCGGATCACTTTTCTGAGAAGGTTGGGCTCTCTGATATGGATTTCAAGAAGATCCCAAACTCACACAGAAAATCGTATTTTGCCTAAAAAGCATTTTAAACGTAAATGTTTTTGGTAACGATTACGAAGAGCGTTACGTTTACAAAGTAGTATTGGTGTACTATGTGCTTTGCGGTTACGTTTTTTCAAATCCTTTATTTTTCCCAGGTTTTAACAATTTTTAAAACGGTGGTATACCGAAATTGCCGAGTCAGGACCCGAGCGAAAAAGTGACGTGACCACTAATCGCACCTTTATAGTGGTGAAAAGATTTTCATATAAACATCAAATAATTTCACATAATTCATATAATTTTAATATAAATACGTTTTCTTCAAAAAACATAAGATTAAGCATCTGTTTATTACTACATATAGCCAATCCCAATAAATATATTTGACAATTCTTCGACATTTGACACTTCCTATGAAATTGAAAAGCTTCACAAGAATTGTCAGTGAGTTGCGCAATCATATGATATTAAAATAAATTGGACCCCTAAAAAGTTTAACAGTCCACCAAAACTATGCCACTTGTCAAATAAACATAATTCTAATAGTCTTCAAAGTGTCTTCACTGTGCATAACTTTCAGAAAAACTGACCCACAAACTTTTACAACAGTGAGTTAGTCTCGCACCTTATTGGAGTTATATGTAATGTAGTTCGAATTTAACGTTTTTCATGTGTCGAAATTAGTTGCAATCTTTCTGCGATATAACATGATACTGTCGAATTTCATTATTTTTGGAGTATTCCTTAGTTTCGCGACAGGTAACGGAAACATAGAAATGTGAATTCAGTGCAATTTTTATTGTGACGTTTAATTGCTCAGTGGATAATTAATGCTTTAGTTATTTCTCTCAGGTCATAGCATTTTGGATATTTGACCTTTTAGCTTTCACCTTTACAAAAATTATAACCGCAATTTAGGTTGCTTTGATAAACACGCACTCTGCGGTTTCTGGGCCACCACAAACGAGTGCGAAAATAATCCGCAGTGGATGCGAAAACATTGCCAGATTTCTTGCGGCATTTGCGATTTTAATGGAAGAAATCAGGGTGAGCTTTCCGGTCTATTGATATGTAAGCTTTCGTGTTCCACTGAATTAAAGATGTACTGCATCGGAGCTAATGGGGCAAACGAGTGGGAGCATCATTACGCAATGCAAAGAAGTTGTGAAAGATTGAAATCAAGATTGAAAGATGTGAAGAAAAGTGTCCAGGGCGGGGATCGAAATATTAATATGCATATTAACCCTTAGCCACCACAATAAATTCCACAATTCCCAGGCATCTCAAACTACTTTTCTCCTCAGAGCAGTAAGGACACGATACGGTCACTAAAAGTGAAAGGTAGGAATCGAGATTGAAACATGTGAAGAAATGTGGACGTACCGCCGAGCTATACCTAATTTAAGAGGAGAACGCGCTACCGCTTGCACCACACCCTCGGACAGCGGCTTTTCAACCTTTCAAAGTTGCTGATATACAAATTTGTCCAACTATTACTACATATCTCCATATAAAGTTTTCGTCTTATTCTTCAAGCGGTAATATGACAGGATTGGATCTTCCTTAAACCCGTTAAGGGGGGAGGGCGACTAAAATGGGGGTGCCCCGAATTTGTCCGATTGGCCTAATTTTTGGCGAAGATTTAGAGCATGGGTGGGGTCAAAAAATACCGGGTACTCAGATCTTAGCTGCCTTCCAGTCATGTGCAGCCGTCGCGTTTATGTGCCGGACCCCCACTTTTTCACAACTACCAACATAATTAATTAAAAATTTCTGCTGGCTGCAAACCCCTAGCTGCAAGGTTGCCATTCACCAATGTGATTTGGCACATGTGCCCCTATCGGCAGAAAAATACTAGAAGTCTGTATGTTATCTGCATCTAAGGGAATAACTCTGCAAACTTGAAGTTTCGGCAAAAATTTAAAAATTTTTGTCTTACGAAAGGAATATTTTATTACTGGTGTGAGCTAGAAGGCTGTAATTTGGCATAGAAGGAGGCCCTATAGGAGTACTCATTTGTGCCAAATTGCAAGAAATTCTGCTGCGTGAAAAATTTTTATGTTAACTTTAATCTTCAAAAATTGCCGAAACCGCCATTTTCAGTTTGTCGGATCCTGTGTAGAAGAGGCTCTCTGCAGCCATAGAAGGCTCAAACCTTCACTAATCGAGCTGAAATCGTTTGTGGGTGTGTTTTCGACCACGCTGAGTTCAAATATTTCAAAAAATTTTAATTTCGAAAAATTTGAATTTTTCGATTTTTGGGGTACCATTGCCCAAAAAAGGCGATTTTGGCAATTTTTGAAGATTAAAGCTGGCATAAAATTTTTTCACGCTGCAGAATTTCTTGCCATTTGGCACAAATGAGGACTCCTATAGGGCCTCCTTTTGTGCCAAATTACAGCCTTTTAGCTCGCACCAGTAATAAAATATTCCTTTTAAAATTTTTGACGAAACTTCAACTTTGAAGAGTAATTCCCTTAGATGCAGATAAGATAGAGACGTCTAGTATTTTTCTGCAGATAGAGGCACATGTGTCAAATCATATTGGCAAATGGCAACCTTGAAGCTAGGGTCTTGCAGCCAGCAGAAATTTTTAATTAATTATGTTGGTAAGTTGTGAAAAAGGGGGGGGGGTCGGGCACATAAACCCGACGGCTGTGCATGGCTGGAAGGCAGCTAAGAACCAACGACCAAGTATTTTCTTAACCACACCCATGTTCTATAACTTCGCCAAGAAGTAGGCCAATCGGACAAAGTCGGGGCAAAAGTTTAGTCGCCCCCCCTTAAATGGGTGAGATCAAAACCGATAAATTTGCACAATTCCCTGTGCGAAATCGTCATCTCTAAAGAATGTGATACTCTCACATAAGACAGTTTAGCTGGCTTGTCCGTTGTGCTCGGAGCTCGGGTCTTATCAGTCGTCAGTCACTGAAAGTAGACGAAATTATACAGTAAGCTTCCTCGTCGTGTTTGAGCATTCGTTTGGCTGAATGACGGACTTCTCGGTGTTCGGTGGTTAAACTCCCATCAGAGTGGTTTTTTCAAAGCGAAAATACCATTTCATCGAGCCTTTAAATCCTTAGGTTTTCTTCGTTTGCACTTTTCTTAATTTCAGCAACCCTCCAACTGTGCCCATTGGACATGTTCATATTTCTGGACACGTCCAACAGTTTTGCACCGTTCTGTGACGTCACCAGGGCTGCTTTGGTGAAATTTCTGTCTCGACCAGAGGTGATCCTATCTCGCGATTATTTGTCGATTCGAATTCTGACTTTCAGCGGCGGCACGAAACCGATGTCCGGACCGCTGAACGAAATGAACAAAGAAACACTGACCCGGGAATTGATCACACATAACTGCAGCGCCATTCGAATTGGGTCGGATGGGGCAAACGCTCTGCGGTAGGTAGAATTTCGTGCTGTAAGGGTGGATTCGTGCATTATGTCATAACTTCAGACATCTGTGTGGCTCAACTGGTAGAGCGGTCGTATGCAGCGCGTGTAGTAGTTATAAATTGTAGGTGCGCTAGAATAACTACTACTCTATTGTCAATTGCATGTTTGAAACATATAAAATGACATGTGAAGTAAAAATGGCCCATGTCAAGATAAAAGTTAGAATGTCAATCTGAAATTTTACGTCACGATATGTTTATATTGTGTTTATTTGTATCTCAGTCATCAAATATGTGGCATATAACTGGGGTGTACTTGGGGGGGTCTTCCTGGCTTCTCTCACAAATTTAGACTGAAAACTCTGAAAAGCTTGTGGAAATAACATTCAATGTGCACAATATGGGTGTCAGTCGGATGCTGACGACAAGATGAACAAGATCGCAATATATATACGTTCAGGCAACGAACCCACTTTTCAAAATCCCCGCTCTCCCTAACCCTCAGAACCTCCAGCAAACACTTAAAACTAGATAGTAGAGGATCAAATCTTCTGAAAAAAATTTCAGAACCCCCAGAACCCCAAGAACCCCCATCAAAAATTTGAAACTAAATATATGTAGTTACGGATCAAATCTCATCAAAAAGTTAAGAACCCCCAAGAACCCCCAGAACCCCCATCAAAAAATGAAAGTACACATAGTTATAGATCTAATCTCTACAAAAAATTAAGAACCCCAGAACCCCAAGAACCCCCATGAAAATAAAAGCTCCAAGAAAAAGAATTAGTAGATCAGAACGCATCAAAAAGTGACTTTTATCTTGACATGGGCCGTAAAAATTGTATAATCTTCTCCGATTTTCAATCAATTTCGGCTTACAATTAACATTGCAAGTATATTGCACTGAAGCTGTGCAAGCGATCACAATTTTCTACACACATTTCTGTTCAGCCTACAGTTAGCTGCTATACTTATTTCTTAAATTTCGATTTAGGCATCTGATCGAACAACCCATTCCGGGCCAACTATTCATGGAGCAGGGAAATCGAAAAACCGCCAAGGATATTCTGGTGATGTTTACCGACGGCCTATTTCACAGTAATCCCTGCCTCGAATCCTACGCCTGCCGGCAGAATATGGGCATGGGAACGTTTGTGGTAACACCGGCCGCCAGCGAAGACTATGGGTTTCTGCCATACCTTCGATGTATGGCAGGAAATATCGGTCGACTGTTTCATATGACAGACACTTCGAATATGGACGAACTGGCCACTAACATAGAGTCAATTCTGCTGGGTATTGTGGCACAGGCCTGTGAAGTAAGAGTTTAATGTGTGTCAGTATGTTTGTGTGTATGTGTGTCTGCAATGCATGGGCGTGTCGGTTGTGATATGTCAGTGTGTATGTGTGTATGTGTGCGTGTGCCGGTATGTCTGTACTCATAATCCTAAGCTTGGTTCGATTGTGTTTGAGTGACTCAATCGGTAGAGCGTCGTTCTAATTTACCGAAGGGTTACCTTTACGCTGTACTACTAGACTATTGCTAGGAGATAATCTATGTATACTGAGAGAGGTAGCAGGAAAGATGAAATATAATAAGTGTCGAGTCGATCCCCCCAAATAACCGAACTTCGTGGCTCTGGGTTCGATCCCGTTCTCTGGCCCCTAATATGATTGGCTGTTGCAAGATTCTGCAGTCTGATTGGCTGTTGCAAGATTCTGCAGTCTGATTGGCTGTTGCAAGATTCTGCAGTCTGATTGGCTGTTTTCTACCGGTCGCTCCAAAACTGGAGGAATATGCGAATTTTCGAACCATTTCATTGGAGCACCCACTGACGACAACGCGCGCTCAGAAGTGTTCAAATGTTTCATTAATTTGGCCTATTTTTAGGACCTGCGGATGCCAAATCCTGACTATTGTAATCAAAATGTTTACTGTTTTCAAAATGTCTGCCTGCATCAGGAAGGGGTTCTGAACGAGCCTGACTGTATTTCACTGCAGATGCGAAATATGACATTTATGGAGGAACGATTGGCTACAATGCATTGAAAATTAAAATTTAGATATTTTGTATTGTAAAGATTAAAATTTAAAATATGTACAAATGTTAATAATAAGTTTAATTTAAAGGTGAAGTCTTGACGCAAAGACAATTACAATACTTACGTTTTCAATGACAGTTCGAAACTGTATTGATCTTAGTGGTCGCTCATCAACCTGGGGCATTTATTTGAAATTTTGTTCACACATTTTGTTTATTTCAAATTTTGTTTCAAATTTGCATTTACCAGATCCCAGATGCTTATATATTTGGCCTCCGAACAGAAAATGGATAAGGTCACTGGAGATAAAAATGAACGCAAATCTTTGATTTACTTAAATTACTGAATTGCATAAGATAATTTTATCACATAGACTGCATAACAGAGCACACTAATAAATAACTTGGGGAGCTACTTATGATTAACTTTATTAAAATTAGCTTAAAAAACTAAGCCACAACATAAAATTTAGGCAGGGGTGGGGCTAAAAATGCAGCAACTACAAACGAAAGCACACAATCAAAAGCATAAATAATAGTTATTAGAATTAATTTAAATTTTCTTCGTTTTCCCAAACCACACGAAAAGACTTCAGAAAATTTTGATTCCATATTTAAAATTCGCTCATTCGGCTTCGGCTCGGACTGCGGAAAACAGCAGCAGAAGATGCCTGAAATGCATAAAAAATTATGTTAAAATAAAAATTAAAAAACAATAAATAATGACTACATAATTAATATGATAAACAATGAATAATAGTAAATAAATTAAAACGTCATGGGTGAGCAAACGTTATGTGTAAAAAGGCTATGATACTCCTCCCCTCCAATTCAACCTTGGACAGCAAGAAAGGAATTCCAATACTCAATGAAGGGGTCCTAACTTACAGAGAACGGAACGAAACAACTCAAAATTTAAACTTGAAATGCACAACATATGTGGCTAGATCATGTGTGAGAAAGAGCGAAATCCGTGGTCTAAAAATGTTTCACGATGGACCGCCCCGCCCCCCCCCCCCCTGAAGAACTCAATGTGTCAATGTCGCGATCACGATTTTATTAGTTTTCATTAGTTTCATTTCATTTCATTTCACTAGTTTTTATTAGCTTCAATCACTCTTCTGTGTATCTAAAGTCGACAATCTGCATTTCTACAGCATATTAGGAAAGATACAAAAATGGCCAAAAATCCTTGACCATAGAGATAGCTTCTATGTTGCTCTTGTTGATCGCGCCTAATAATTAGTCGCAGGTCAGCGTCCCTGCAGGCTCCGGTAACCGGATCCCACCTCCGTTTGAATGGGCCACTTTGCCACAAATTAACACAGCAGCCGGCAGGCCAAGGACGTTGGACTGGTAGAGCTGACTAACGTATATAACACTAGTGTAGGGCTGCAGCATCAACGAAACGGGTTTCACAAATAGTTTGTTTATGAATAGTTACTTCCTAGTTCATCCTTTTCAGAAAATACATAGGGCTTCGAGCTTTGAAGCCAGGTCATAAATTCATTATTTCAAGACTGCAGTAAATGCCATATACCTCAGATGGTATATCAATGGGTGCCCCGGCCTACTTTTCCGGATGTAATCCGAAGCTTCCAACCCCCTGACAATTTTTTGAAATTGCCCCTCCTAATAATTTTTGCGATGAAACCCTAAATGCAAGGTAAAGGTCAAGGTAAACTAGAACCCCAAAAATCCCTTCTGGGGGAGGTCTTTCTGGCTTTTCTTAAAGTTCGAGACAAAAATTTGTGCACAGGTTTGTAAAGAATCCTAGGGAACACCTGGAATATTCAATAAAATCGGTGCCTATGGATCAAATCTTTGAAAAACGCTAAGAATCCCCAAAAACTCAACCCTAACAAAAATTAAAGTTGGATTGTGGCTGGTCAAACCTTACAAAAAAGATAAGAACCCCAAAAACCCTCAACAAAAGGATATCTAGATATGCAGTTACGGATCAAATCTCATAAAAAAAGCTATAAATCTCCTTAAGACTAAAAACTTCAAGCTAAACAAATGATGGATCAAACCAACAGGTGACTACCATCACATTTCTCATTCGGATAAAAATATCAGATCATTGATTTGTTGAAAATTTTTGATTTGATTTGAAGATTTGATGAAAAGTTTTGACCGTTCGCTCACCGAAGCAGCCAAACCGCCACCGCTGGGAGCCAGAGAGGCAGAGCTGCGATTTTTGGCTCGGAGTTTGGAGAGCGAATTCTCGGCCACATCGGCTCGTTCTTCCGCGTCTTCCAGCTGCTGTTGAACCTGTCGATACTTGGCCAGATTGGCAGCGGCTACTTCTTCCTAAAATAGGCAAAATTAATAAATAAATAAATAAATAAATTAATAAATAAATAAATAATGCAAAAAATACAAGCAAATAATAAATTGGCAAAAAAAGTATTACTAAAACAAGAACTGTAACTTGAAGAATAAATATATCGGTAAAATAGTAACTGGGCATACTTTCGATACAATCTTTTTAATTTATAAAAGGTTTACAAGTTGTAGTAGAACAGAAAAGATGGCCAGAATTTAAGATTGTGATCCGATGGTGTAATTTGAGCAACTAATTGTAAATCTTTCCCAAAGATCGCCAAAATTGGAAATTTAGAAATTTAGTTTATTTTTCAAAAATCTTGAAGTCCTTACCGCTTCTTCGACTTGGCGTTTGTAGGTCTTCAGTTTTTGCTGGAGTTTATCCACCAGATCATTCATCCTTTCATCGTTCTTCTTCACCTCATCAGCCTAAAACATCAAAAAGTATAAACGCCTTCATGTTTCTTCAAGGAATGAACCTTTTTGAACTTCTGTCAAATGAACTTTCTGCTAAATTTAAAATTTTCTTACTTTCAGTAACAAATATTGTATTCTTGACGACTCAAATTGAGTTGAAAGTTGATAAAAATTCCCTTTTTTTAGTTGAAACGTGATAAAAATTCACTTTTTTGAGTTGGAAATTGATAAAAATTCCTTTTTTTGAAACCCCTTCAGCGCACCTGGAATTCGAGTTCCTTAACGCGTCGGTCCAATTTGCGGACATTCTTCTCAGAGTCCTGGAAACGCCGCTGTTCGTTGTCCAATTCCTGTTCCAGTTCTCGGACACGCTGTTCCAGCTTCTGGATGATCTTCTTGCCACCCTTGAGCGCGGCTGCTTCGGCTTCATCCAGACGGGCTTGCATATCCTAAAACAGACAACAATTAATTTTGATGACTGGAAGAAATACCAGTGCTTTCAGACATTTACAAATAGGTATATTGTAAAAGAAGGTCCAGCTAGCATTTATTTGGTTATGGTGTAGAATATTTCCTTGATTTCACTCTAAAATATTCAAAAGTGGGTGCTAACTTCATACAAATTCAATCTAAATTCTACTTCTGTTTACGGTCCAAGGCCGGAGTTAGCTAATACACAAATTCTCTAAATTTGGGCGCGCAGTCTATTCAGTCTTAATCTGGGGCCCATTTAGTTCAGACGTCTTTTCGCTCGCAAACTCAATTTCCTTACATCAATCTGGTTTCGCAAAGGGACAGCTGACATGTAAATAGCCTGTCTACAAAAATCAATCTTAAATTTTAAACTAAATTTAAACTAAATTTAAATATTTAAGCCCAGGGACCTTGATCTGTATTTCCAGTCCCTTCTTGGCCCGGTCGATGTTCATGCTGTGATCCTGTTCCTGGCGCAGCTGCTCGGCGAGCATAGCGGCGTCATCGCCCGCCTTCCTGGCTCGCTCTTCCGCTGCCTTCGCTTCGTTCATGGCGTCGTCCAGCTCAGACTAAACGAAGAAAAGATAAAGAATAGAAGTGAAATGAAAAGTTTCAGGAGAAATTGAAACGGAAAAGGGAGAAAAGAAAAGCTGATCCGAAAATCCAATGCGTTTGAAAATTGGTCAAATCCAAAGATTTTAGAACAGTCGCTTGTAATATTGGCAGGGGACATTTAGTGTGCTTAGTGTGAAGCGTTGATATTTAGTGCAACGTCAGGCTGACTGAAAATTTTGACATGTATCTATAGTGGGCGAAAGGTTGTGGGTTCGATTCCAACCTGACCTAATATTTTTCCATTTCCTGGTTCTGTTCAGTTTGCTCTTCCGTTTTTTATTTCAACATATATATTCATATCAATAATTTCGTTGTTCGGAATCCTGAAAATATCTTGGCCTTAAGCAACACTAAATTGCAGGAAATTGCACTTACATGCAGTGCCTGCAATTCGCCTTCCAGTTTGCGTTTGATGGCGTTCAGCGAAGTATTCTGTGCCGACAGATCGTTGACCTGTTCGCGCTGTTCCACGGCTTCGGCTTCCGCTTGACGGCGAGCCCGTTCAGTCTAAATTAATTAAAATAAACTAATTAAAATAGACTAATTAATAAGTTGGGTAAGAAAAAATTAATAAGCTTCAAAATCAAATTTCCTAAAACAGAATTTACGAAGTCCCTTTTCCTGCAATCACATGGACGTTGAGTATCCTATTCGTTAAACAAGAGATGCAAGGGTTAAGACCCCAGCAAGAAAGAATTTAATTTAATAGTTTTATAAATAATAATTTTATTTTAAAGATAGTGTTATTTAAAAACAATAAGATGATGGCGAGATTTGATCCGGGGACCTTCGGCTCCGTACCTGTTCGATGGCGTTCACGACCTCTTCCTTTTCGCCCTGAAGAATGGCGCATCGCTTCTCGCTGGTGTGATACTGTTCTCGCAGATCGTCCTTCTGCCGCTGTTCCTCTTCGATCTGCATCTGCAGTTCGCGGACTTGATCCTAGAAAATTGCAAGAAAAATAAGATTTAAATTTAAAATTTTGAAATTTTCTATTATGAATTTTTCTTAATATGAATGACAACGAAAAAGTCATCAGAGAGTTGGCAATTGAAGTGGAATTGATTTGAAAATCTACAAAGTACTGAAACATACATGAAAGTGAAAACATTGCGTGAAAAATTCAATTTTTTAATCTTAATTTGATGCTTAGTAATTCATCTGATATTTACATTAAACTAATTGTTTTGATTTTAATTTACTTGATATTTCTTTAGATTTTTCTGTGCATCAGCGTTGGCCTTATTGGCATGATCCAAGGCAATTTCCAGTTCGTTGATGTCCGATTCGAGCTTCTTCTTGAGTCGAAGGGCCTCAGCGCGCCCGCGAGTTTCCGATTCCAGCGTGGCTTGCATGGATTCCAGCGCACGCTGGTGGTTCTTTCTGAAACAGGAAAAAAATCCGGAAATACGGTTTTCTCTTTTGCGTAAAAGGAAAGATCAAACAAATTACTCATTCAACCCGCTGTGTGAGTTAAAATGTTTTTAGCTCATTGCGCTAAAAGAATTGATCTTAATTTTTAACTCTGTGAACTCGTTGAACTCGACAGCTGAGAGGCTGAATTGAACTAAAAGTTTAAAAAATAAGTTAAATTAAAATTACGCTTATTTAATTTTTGCCATTTTTTCTATGCATTTTATTCAGTCGATTTTAATGCAGTTTTAAATTGTTATGACATACATCTTATTCTAATCCCATTGCTACAGTACCGCTCGAAATTAAGTGCCGTTGAAGCCGGCTTCAGATTCATTTGAAGCCAGATGAGCTTCAGGAAGCTGAAGCTGACTCCGGCTTCAAATACTAAACTTCTTTAAGGTAAGCCTTTTAAAAGTTTCCACCATTCATTTTTCTCTCATTTGAGCTTTAGCAGCAAGCAAATTTTGGCAGACAGCGTAGTGTGCAAACTTTCATGGGCCACTGATTTCATCCGTTTCAAGTAGACACTGGCTTAAACGTAAATGTATACGTCAGACTAGCTTTGGATTTAAAACTGCAGCAAAGGACAAAGCTGCTTTTAATAAGAACTGAAATAAACCGAGAATTTTATGTCCCAATTGTGCAATGATAAAGCGCCGTGCTTGCGGTGCAGTCTTATTTCACTACAATTAAACTGTAATTTTGAAGAAAACAAATTTGCTTAAAATATTAATTACTGAAAATATAATTTATTTACTAATATCAACTGTAAACAATATGTAAATATGTACTGACGGCAGGTAGAGAGGCATTAAGAAAAGCAATAGATATATCAAATTCAATACGCAGCTTAACCAATCGCAAAGCTCAACTTGGTTATTATTATCTTTTCTGACATAAATTCAAATTAATTTTGTGTGTTCTTGCATGTCACTCCATATATTATTATTTCCATATTATCCATACTCCGTTATTTTATCTTTCATTATTAGTTGTAATGAAATAAGACTGCACCGCAAGCACGGCGCTTTATCATTGCACAATTGGGACATAAAATTCTCGGTTTATTTCAGTTCTTATTAAAAGCAGCTATGTCCTTTGCTGCAGTTTTAAAGCCAAAGCTAGTCTGACGTATACATTACGTTTAAGCCAGTGTCTACTTGAGCAGCTGAAATCAGTCACCCATGAAAGTTTGCACACTACGCTGTCTGCCAAAATTTGCTTGCTGCTAAAGCTCAAATGAGAGAAAAATGAATGGTGGTAACTTTTAAAAGGCTTACCTTAAAGAAGTTTAGTATTTGAAGCCGGAGTCAGCTTCAGCTTCCTGAAGCTCTTCTGGCTTCAAACGAATCTGAAGCCGGCTTCAACGGCACTTAATTTCGAGCGGTACTGTACCCCACCCTACAATCTTTGTTTAAAACAAGATGTAACTGTAACTGTGTAACATGTAACTGCACATAGATATTTTTATTATTTTTCTATGTTTATAATATTATGCTCTATTTTTATTTATTTATTTTCTAGGTACGCGCTTGTTTTATCTTTCGCTCATTTTGATTTCTATGCGTATATTTCTACTTTGATTTTGCTACTTTCGATAATGGCTACCAATTCCAGCTCCACTATCTGGTAAATCTTTTAGTTTTCCGTTTACTTTTATGACTTTATGTATTGCTATGGCAGCTCAGTAACTAGTTTCTCTTGTCAGAATGACATTAAACAGTTACATATTTTCAAAACTTGTAGCTGTGTAAAATTTACCGTGTATTTTCGAATTCCTCTTCCTTCTCGTGAATTCGCTTTTCAATTTCCTGTCGAATCTGTGAAACCTCAACCTGGGCTCGGAGGACCTTGCTCTCTTCGGCTTCCAGAGCGGCCTCGGCTTCATCCAAAGCGGACTAAAACAACAAAAGAGAAATAAAACCTACGATTTTCATTAACATAATTGTTTTTGCAAAACATTTTTGTTTTATTTTTCCAATTTCCATACACTAAGCCACAGGCGCCTAAGTTCTCAGATCTTCGAATCATACAATTATGACAAGCATTCGATCTTTTTCGACTGTTCATTTGGCTGGTCAACTTCAAACTCCGGCGGCCAAGCCAAGCAAAGCGAACCAAGGAAACTTTCGGCCAATCCCAACACTATTCATATGTGCTATTTGCAGAAAACGGTGCATAACTATTGTGCATCTGATGTCTTATGTGATAACCCCCATGTGTCATGTCATTTTCTATGTTGACTGACCGGTTTTCATCCGGACGTTCATCCGGATTTTCATTCAAACGAACCCCACAGGCTGTGGTGAGTTACGGTACATTTATTGATCAATTTTACGGCATTGTCACACTTTTATCTATTATGTACTCTTGCCAGCCACCTGCAGGCACAACTAAAACGTCTCTGAAAAGTTGTGCCGCAGTACCTGCAGCTCTTCCTTCTCCAACTCCAATCGTCGGACCATTTTCTGGAGTTCGTGAACGGAGCGACCGCCTTCGCCCAGCTGATCCGAGAGATCCTTGATCTCGATGCTGAGATTCTTGTTCTCCCGGCGCAGGGCCTCGACCTGTTCGGCTACCTCGTCGTGGCCGGTCTTCAGACGGAAAACCTGAAAAACAGATAACAAAAATTGAAAAAACTGAAAATTAGGGACCTGTAAACCCTTGTAATAGAAAGGAATATTAGAAATTTTAGTCAAAGTTTATACAGAAGTGGGGCAGAAATATTGGAAATTTTATTTAAAGTTTGCGTAACTTCATTTTTGACGGCAATTCAAACGAGTATCGGTTCGGTTTTAATCTCAGTCAAATCGATGTAATTTGTCAGAAATAATTGCATTAATATTATTAATTAGTATTGTTGATTAGTTCATTAATTAATATTGTTAATTACTTCAGTGCTCAGATTTCTGTTGTCGCGCTGGCTGGCGTCCAATTCAGCGTTCAAATCATCGACCTTCTTCTTCCAGGTATCGATCACCTTATCGAATTCCTTCTGGCGTTTTTCGAAGCTGGCGGCAAAGCTGTTGGCCTAAAAAGAAACATAAAATAAATATAATCTTCCAAATACAAAGTAAATTGGAAAATTAATAAGTCTTGCCGTTCCTATATATACACCTGTTAGTTTAAATTTTCATTTTTTAGAATTACAAATACAGCTATTTAACTTCAAGGTAAAAGAAACGAAAATTCATATTTAAGATTTTAGATTTTAAATGTTTACCCGTTCAACATCAACTTGAGCGTCGTCCAATTCTCCCATCAGCTTATGACGGGTCTTTTCCAGAGAGTTGATCTTAACATTAAGCTGTTCATTATTTTCCTGCAACTCTTGAACCTTTTGCATCAGCTTTCTCCTATAAATGAAGCATGCATTAATTACAATTTAATTTCACGAAGTGACATTGCTAAAGTCTGACACAAAAATGTGTGTAGAAAACTGTGATCACTTTTATACAGCAGGTTTGGTATGACTTGGCCC
This sequence comes from Trissonchulus latispiculum, assembly GCA_030248195.1. Classification (NCBI taxonomy): domain Eukaryota; kingdom Metazoa; phylum Nematoda; class Enoplea; order Enoplida; family Ironidae; genus Trissonchulus; species Trissonchulus latispiculum. The sequence goes on along the minus strand of JASAND010010628.1, from coordinate 22,139 downwards.
AACTCTGAATTGGCCCAACAACAGTGTTTAACACAATATCACTTGACCAATTAAATTCAAAAGAATGTAGACATGTACACATGTGCATGCTAATTCCAATATTTTATATTTTAATTTAATTTTAATAATCTAATTTAAGCATTTAATATTCATCAAGAGCCCCCAAAAACGTCAAATATTTCCCGTTTACGAACTTGGTGTCCTCAATCTCATCGACTCGAGAGAGGCCTTCGCTCTCAAATCGGGCCTTCCACTGTTGAACTTCAGCGTTGGCCTTCGACAGCTGGCGCTGTAGTTCGGCCTTTCCTTCAGCCTCATCGTCCACCTGTTCCCGCATGCTGTCCAGATCGTGCTGGGCGTTGCGCAGCTGCGCAGCATAGCTTTGCTTCTCCTACAATAATAACAGTGATAGGATTTTAAAAAATACAGGCAGTGGTCTTGATTTTGAAACTAACATATGCTAAAATCTTTACTGTAAAAAATTTGAATCCAGGAAATTATGTATCCTCAAGTATCTCGGTATTTTCAGTATACCTTAGCTTCAAAGTACAAAAGAAAACAAGAAGTTATCCGCAATGATTACACAAGCAACTTCAGAGAGAAACTTTTTCACTACATATGTCCTAAAGGATAACCGACAGCTAGTTTTAGTTACTACTGGTTCCTTCCTCCAAAACTCCGCAAACTATATGAATTTCTAGTAGTCATTACTTTCCATAACGATAACTGATTTCTAATCAACTATCAAAGAACGAAAGAAAGTTGCACACCACCAATCCTTTCTACTTTCAAAAACTGATTTCTGATCACACTAAAGAATGAAAGAAAGTTGCACACCACCAAGCACCCGAGAAAAAATCCCGGACTACTGGGATCAATGTTATCAACGTCTAAATCGGGGTTACCTCGCCAACCCGGGTTAACTTGGCTATCTTTAACGCATGAAGTTAACCCGGGTAAGCGATTTAACCCGGGTTTGGGCGTTGATAACATCGGCCTCAGACCAGCCCAGGTTCCTTTGTACCTTGGCTTCCTCGTCCGCCGACCGCTTGGCCTCCTCCAGCTGTGAGGTCAGCTGGGTCTTCAGACGATGGAGAGCCTGCAGCTGGTTCTCCGCGTCCTCCAGCTGTCGACCGAGGTCCGAGTTCTCGTTGTGCAGGCGGCCCTTGTGACCGGCAAACTCGTTCAACTGGCGACCCTGTTCCTCTGTCTTGGCCTGCAGTTCGGCGATCTGAAATGCGGAAATAGGAAGGAAATGAAAATGAAATGTTTTCTGAAAATAAGGTTAAAGGGTTTTGGAAAGCTAAGATTAGGTAGAATTATCTTCAGAGGCTGTCTTGGCTTGCAGTTCTGTTGTCTGGAAAGTTGGAAATGAAAAATGAAAGGGAAAATGAAACGTTTTCTGAAAATTGGGTTAAGATTTTTTCGATAGCTCTAGGTTAAATATAATTATTACATAAGAGGCTGTTTATATAAGATTGGATTGAACATATGTACAGTTGGTTAATTCTGAATTAGTTCTTCTGGATTAATTTATGTGAATCTTTTCTAAAAGAGATTTAACGTGTTTAACTGTAGGTCTTCATCAGTGCTGAAAATTATCGTGAAATATTGTTTTCAAGTAAAAACTAAGGACTAAACTCATGTTAGCTGTGCACAAATACAACTTAATTAGGCTAATTAGCAGCTAGTTAATTAATGCATACCTGCAATTCCAATTGTTTGGCATGTTTCTCAGCATCGCCCTTGTGTTTGCCTTCCTGATCCAGCGCAGAGTGAAGATCCTCCAGTTCCCGTTGCATCTGAGCCTTCTCCTTTTCTTGCCTGAAATTTATCAATAATTAATAACTAAATTAATTAATAAAAATGCACTTAACAAACGATAATTCCAGAGCAATAACCAAAATACCTGAAACAATAAATATAATCAAATGAAATTAAGATTCAAGTATCACTATTTTTCATGGCATTGGCATGGAAATTCCTGGTTTCGAACAAGATAATAGGAAATTCTTTCCATAACCTTTTTTGCAAGAAAAACCCAACAATCCGACCCTAAATCATAAGAAAAATCTATAAAAAAATTAATCCGTGGGTGGGATTCGATCCTCCGACCTTGCGCTCGCCAGCCCAGCAGCCAACCGCCTACGCTAACGTACTTAGCCTTAGCCTTCTGCAGCTGATCCATCTGATCACTGAGCTCAGCCACGGCGTCATTGTGCTTCTTTCGCAGAGCGCCCAGAGCGGTTTCATGGTTCAGATTTGCCTCCTCGAGATCCCGGCGCAATTTGGCCATCTCCGCCTCTCGCTTTTTGTTCAGCTCGATCTGGGCCGCTGTGGCTCCGCCTGCCTCGTCCAGACGCTCGCTCAGCTCCTCCAGCTCTCGCTGCACTTCGCTCTTGCCCTTCTCAGACTGAAAGGAAGATCCCAGATAAAGTTAATTAAACTTAACGAATTAATAATATAAATTTAAAATAAGCAATTAATTTAGCAATGATTTAGGATAAATTTGGACATCTATTAATCCTGGATTAACCCTGACCAATAGGCAACTTTACCGACAGAATCTAATTAAAGAAATTGATTAATGTAATTGGTACAAAGGCAAGCAAAGGAAAATTTTGATAACTATTTCCTGAAACGCCTGTAATTGTTTCAACGGTAGAATGAATCTAATCGCTTAGTAAGCCAATTAATTAACTTGCTATTAATTATTTATGCAAATTAACCTTAGCTCGGGCCTGTCGTTCAGCATCCAATTCCTCTTCGAGTTCCTGGATTCGAGACTGGAGTTCCTTGATCTGTTTCTGGAGACGGGCCACCAGACCCTGTTCATCTTCCAACTTTCCGGTCAAGGCATGGAGTTCCTGTTCCTTCCTGAAACAAAAGTTAATTAATTAATTAATTAATTAATTAATTAAGCTCTAGATGGTCAATACTCAAATTAGACTAATGCAAATGCAGGACTTTGTTTAACAGTTTAACTATCTCTGATTTATGGACGATTTATTTAACTATTTTTGAGCAGGTACTGCAAAAGTATTTTTACAGCCATAATACAGAATCATAGATTTTCTCAATTACTAGTTTTCCCCATCCAAGCAGAATTTTTCTATTTTAAAGCATTTGACAAATTGTGCACTTTCCCAGCTTTTCTCAAATTCATAGTATCAGACACTTGTAGACAGTAATTTTTGCTTCTCTGATCTATAAGATGATTAAGGTTCTTCAAAGTTTGAAATGGCCCGAAATTTACCTCTTAAAGTTGTTCTCCACGTCGTGCTTCTGTTTGTTTAATTCCTCGATGCTTTCGTTGGCCATCTTCAGCTCTCCGTCCACCTTTCGCTTGCTCTTCTCCACCTCCTGGCGAGCTCGCTTCTCACGTTCCAAATTGTCTTCAAGCTAAAACCGAAAAAGAGTTGCACAGCTAAATTGTAATTTTTTGAAACTTAATTGAATAGTAAAGGAAGCAGACATAGGAAAGATTGATAAGCCTGATATGGAAGTTCAGCTGATGACCCTGTTGTGTACTTGGTTAGCATGTCTGACTGCAACGTTATTCTGAAACTGTCAAGTCAGTGGTCGTCGCAACTCACAGTTAATTTCAACCGTTCTGGAGTTCTGGACCAGAACTTGATACATCTGATCCCTAGGTTTCGCAAAACTTCACTTTTCTCTTCTGAATAGTGAATATTTTTCCTGTGTTGCCACATCCCAGTTGGTTGCTTTCGCGTGAAGGGGTATAGCCAGACCGAAATTTGCACAGGGTCCCTGGCGTCGAAAAATTGCATACTCCAATTATCCGAGGCGTAGACAAGGCTGCTGCGGGAGCACAAGTGACTGCGCTGCTTTAACTGCTTTGTAGAATTAAATTTAATTACTGAATAATTACTGAGCGATTCAGCAAATTTTAAACTTTTGAACTGAAACCTACTTCATCCATAGTCTGTTCCAGCTTGGACTTGACTTTGTTCAGATGATTGGCTTTATCCTCTTCTCCCTGCAAATCGTCCATCAGTTTGCGGTTGACCTCTTCCTGGTGCTTCTTTTCCTTGTTCAACTTGGCGACATGCTCGTCCTGTTGGGCCAATTCGTCCTAAAACACCAAAAGTTTAAATTTAAATATGAATTTAAATTTAATGCGGCTTCTTGTTTCCAATTGAAGTTTCTGGTTTTGACATCTTCAAGTTCCGTTTTGCCAATCTATCGATATCCAAAAATTCATCATCTGGATGTCTCAGTCATCGAAAATATTTTGCTTAATCAGAAAAGTTCAAGTTTCACATTGCTATTTAAATGGTTTCACTATGCAATATATTTAAGATTTTTGGGAGATTTTGATTTAAATTAAAATTTAAATAACTTTTACCTGGAGACTCTTGATTTGATTGTCACGTGACTGCTTTTCAGATTCCAATTTCTTAATCTGCAGCTCCAGATCCTGAATTTGTTTCTTCAGATTCTCCAAATCCTGTTCCACTTTCTTCTTTTGTTTGTTCACGTCCGCATTCCGGTCCTCTTGATCCGCCAAACGGTCGTTCAGTTCCTGAAAAAAGAAAAATGACAAATTGAAATTGCAGTGAAGGATAACTAATAATTAATTAATATTATTATCATTTGTTAATCAATCACCTGATTAATTATTAATCAATATATAACAAAAAGTTCTGATAAAATTATCTTCTACGCGGTTGGCTGTTCTGTTCATTTCAAGCATTTTGCTTTCTTACTGCTAACAACTTTTTTTATGGTCTAAGCATTTTTTAGTGTCTCACCTAAAATCTAATAAAACTAACTGACTAATTAATAATTGATTAATTAATATAATTAATTAATTATATAATTAATTAATCATACCGAAACTTGTTTATCCAAATCAGCTTTTTGAGCCCTCAGTTTCGATAATTCGTCATCAGAACTAGACAGCTTATCTTTCTCTGCTTGAAGCTAAAATATAAAGAAAAAACTTATTACGAAAAAGTTTAAAAATAACTATTATTATTACAAATATTATTATTACATTATTATTATTACATTAACATTATTATAACATTATTACAAAACAATCCAACTAGTGCCGTTGGATTACTGTAGTACACAATAACCTCCATAGCTCAGATTACGGTAGTAAGCATTGGCTGCTTCATTAGGTAGACTGGGTTACGGTACCAATAAACAATCAACGGATTACGGTAGAATGTAGTGATCACGTAATGTTCGCATTACGGTATAAAATTATAGTTTGTGAGTTTCTTTTACAGCGAAGCGGAACCAGCAGTCAGAGGATTATTGTAAAACAAAGTGGTGGAGCAATGCAAAGCATTCGTTACAGTAGGATAATATATTTCAAACGGTAGGATTACGGTAAAACATAGTGGATTAGCAATTATAGAAATTTCCGCTAAGATACGCTCTTTAAGCGCAAGTTGTAGGTTCTTGTTAGTTTTTGTACCCCAAGCAGGTTTTCGCATTTCTCGTACACTTAGGATTCTTGCTTTAGTACGTTTCCTAAATTTTAAATTTTCAAAAATTTCAAGGATTTCCTAAACAATTGCAATCAGTGAGAATCGAACCTGCCCTTTTCAGAGCTCCAACCAAACGCTCTGCCCGCTCGGCTAACTTACTTGCATAAATAGATCATTCTTTTCCTGCAACAGTTTGGCATTTTGATCCTCCATGTCCTTACGGAGTTTTTCTTCCTTGCCATAAGAATCTTCCAGGGACTAAAATTAAATTGAATCTAAAATTCTCTTAGAAAACTAGAATACAATCACAATTTTAAAGAAGAAAAACTTCTAAAATTAAATTGAGTCTATTGCACAGCTGGCTTAGTGTCTTAATTTACAGCAAAATATTAGATGCAGATCAACTGTTTGAGAACCAACTTTGAGAAATCGGAAAATAGATAAATCCTCGGGACTGTAAAGTTTTTAGAAAACAGGTAGGCAGTCAAATCTTCATAGAGGAAAAATTTAGCTGATAGTTAAATTTTAATTTTTAATAAAAATAATTAAGAATTTGTTACCTTGATCTTATCCTTAAGTCCTTGAATTTCCTCGTCAACCTTGTGAGACTTCAGCAATGGTTTCACCTAAACAGTACATAAAAATTGTGTAATACGAGGATGAAGGAATTGAAATATTTAAACAATTCAGGGATTTTTAAGTTCAGTTTCCAATTACTATCGGATTACTTGGGGTTTTAATGAGATTATTCGACTCAACATCAAATCCTGTACTCTTAACAAAATTTAGTTTCGATTTTGCCCTCCTTGCGAAAGTATAGCGCAAGCGGCACAAAGTTGAACAAATTGTCAAATTCTGTTTCATTTTACTCACCACATTTCACCATTTCTTTCCTACTTTTATTTTCTTTAACTTATATTCTTTTCATTTTTTCATCATTTTTTCATATTTCGTTTTACCTTGCCGTAAAGAGCGAACCAGGCCCAGGTACGCAGCTCAATCCAAGAGCGAACATTCTTCTGAATAATGGTGTAGCCAGCCCTGGAAATGTTACAGTCAGTTTAGAATTTAAATTTAAATTGAAAAGCCACCTGCCACTTTGTAAACAGACATTAAGATTTTCGAGATTTGAAAACAGACATTACAATTTTTGAGTTTTAAGACTTGTTCTTGTTAATCAAGCAGAACTACATAATCCTGATATTTACTTACTTCTTTTGATACTTCCTGTTTCATCAGTCACCGAGCAACCAGTGATTTCGAATAGTTTAAATTTAATAGTGAATAATTTAAATCTATTTTAAATTTTGTGAATAATCAGAAAGTTTACATTTGTTCTCGGCGTTTGGCAGCCTCACGAGCGGCCAAAATCACTCGGATCTTGGCCTGCATTCCAGTCAGAAGTTCAGCCATCTTTTCGTCTCGCAAATCTTCCAGTTTACCCACGACTCCGGCACGGAAGAAAATCTGAAAAAAAACAGAAAGGAAATTATTTAAGACCCATATCGATATAGTGCTGCCAAGTGTCAGAAAGGTTGAAATCAGTGTAATAAACTAGACTTACAGCCTGTTCGACTGCGAATCTGAAATTAGTAGAAATTAATTGAAACTTAATTAATTCAGACTTAATTTCAAATTTAACATAATTTGCATTCAATGAATTGAAAACTGAAAAAGAATTCGAACCTTGGTGATACCGAAACGCAATTCCTCCTCCTTCAAATCATTTCGATTGAGCAAGGCGTTGCAGACTTCCTTGGAAGCCGCGACCGGATCCTCAGAAGATTTAGCGGCTTCAGCTGCCAGCACAGCATAACTGAAAACAAATAAGTTGATTTTTTAGGGAGCTTAATTATTTTAAGTTAAGTTAATTTAATTTTTAACTTTTAAACAGGTTATTTTAAGTAATTAATTACTTTGTTAATCATTATCATTTGGGATCATAAGTGTTTGAATCACTACTGATTATTTGTTGAGAATGAAACGAGTTTGTATCTAATCAGAGTTTACAGTTAGGCCGATTGGAACTATATATAAATTAGTACCAATTAAATTATAATTAATTAATTTATAATTAAGTCAACAATTACCGTTGCTTGAAGTCAGGATAGATGATTCTGTTGGGGAATCCCTTTCGGCAAATACGGATTCCTTCCAGTACACCGTTACAGGTCAGCTGGTTCAGTACCAGGGCAGCATCGATCACACCTAAAATAACAGAAATTGGGAATAAAAAATGCAAAAAGCAAATCGAAAAATTTACGGAGCTGTAGTTTACTTAAATCTTTATGGCCGATAGCCTAAGAATTGGTAAATTGGAAACTTAGGTAATACTCCTTTTTATTGTAATCTTTGTTGGTGTCAGTCAAGGCTATATTAACCACATCTTGTTCTCATCATTACAGCATTCATTAATAATTGTTGATTTTAATTAAACTAATACTTACCAGATTGTTTCAATTCGTTGGGGATGATGCAACGAATGAAATGAGGATGAGTTTGATGCAACATGCTCATCAGTTTGTTCAGAGATTCCTGCAATTTAAATTTAAATTTAAATGTAAAATTTAAAATAAAAATAGAAATTTAGGTTGGCCGAGCTTGTTTGAATAAACTTAAACGTAGTAGTCATTAATTAAGGTAAAAAAGAATGATTCAAGATGGAGCACGAAAAAGTACAAAAATTATAAGTGTAAACTATTTATTTTATGACATACAATATTATATATTAAAACATGTTAAATATATATTAAAATATTATATATATAAAATACTTACACGATACATCATACTGACGGTCTGGAAAGAGCCAGATTTTCCCTTCTTCTTTCCACCACCTGAAATATGAAAATACACTTTGGTCACAACAATAATCAAAAAATTAATTTTCAGCGACTATCAGTTGAACTTGCAATTGATTTCAGACGCTTCAAAGACTTATTCTATACTTGTATGTACCCTTTGTGGTAACTATCAACGTTTCACGAGCTCCGAAATTACGCTAAGTTCAGGAGTAATAAACTATTTTCACTCTCCTTAGATGTGACTCAATGGGTGCTCTACGCAAGAAACGAAACTCGTTGGTTCGATCCCCGCCCTGCCACACCTTTCTTCACATCTTTCAATCCTGATTTCAACCTTTCACACTTTCGGCAGGCCGCCTACCGGTTCCGGCCTTCTGTGCCTCCGCGGCCTCTTCCTGGGTCTGGTAGTCGGACCAAACGGCCTGCATCAACTGATTTGGTGAGGCTTTCAGGATGGTCACCACAGAGTCGTTCAACGGATCCTTGTTCTTTTCCAGCCAGTTCAGGGCATTGTAGCGTACCTAGAAGAGTTGAGAAAAAATTTGTGATACACACAAATACATAAATAACTTAGAAGAGTTGGGAAATAATTTGGATTGACTACAGAAACTGTTGTGATTAGAGAATTGTTGTAGATGGAGTCGAGGTGATAGTAATTAATAGTTATGCAGAAGATAATTCCCAGCCTAAACGTTTACATCACTGACTAAATATTAAAAAACCAGTGCGCTAAACCCTAAAGCAAAAATTGAATTCGACTTGCGAAACATGAAAATCCATGACAGGTTATAAAATGATATATACAGAATCTTCTTTCCATTCACATTTCTTTGGTGTAGTGGTTAGCATTTTCGTCTGCAAACCGAACGGTCTGTGGTTCGATTCCCGGCAAAGCCAAAGCTTATCATTTAAATTTGAATTACTTTAAATTTTATTTCATAAAATTAGTATTTATAAATTATAAACTGAGTGTTTAAATTTCTATTTATATTATTTATTAAATTTAAATTTAAATTAAATTTAAACACAAACAGCTCTGCTCAATACTGTACGTACAGTTCCAGCATAATGAACCACGGCAAAGTGGGCCTCAGCCTGCTTGCCCTTAGGCGGTTTTGGCTTCTGCAGATTTGGATGTTTGCCCAAATGCTGGTCCTGCAACTTCTGGACGAAGGTCATGTCAGTGGCCTTGGGGACGATACATTCCTCATCAAGCATGGAGATGATACCCAAGGGCTGAAATAATACAAGATTAGTTTATTAAAAATAACAAAACAAAGTAAAGGCGGCAGGCAAGCGTAGTCGCAATGTCTACACACACAGCGACCATTGGCTCTCTCCAGTTTCGGATTTGCATGTGACTGCATGGCAGGCGTTTTTCACTGACGATTTTAGAGTTCATTCAAAGTTGGTCAAATTGATTTTAGTGCCCGGATAGATCTGAACACGCCAATTTAAAATTTGAGCTTGAGTCAACATGGCAACTAATGTTCGGCACTTCAGGTTTTGTGTCCATCTGTGGGGGGAGGGAGTAATTTAGCACTTTTTGCAATTTACCAATTTCATGTAACATATTTCATGTAACCATATTGGGCGTTCGACATATAGGGGTTTGAACGAAATAGGGTCTTGATCGGACGCAAAGGGTCTGGGCAGACACATAAAATTTTATTACTGGCCGGGCCGGGTCCGGCCAAATTTGTTCGCTTCCAACGCCTTAGGGCTAAACTGGCAATTTGCTTCTCTGAAATGCTGCTAATTCCTTTTTACCTTCTCAATCAATTCGATACAGGACTGCAAGTCGAGACCGAAATCGATGAAGGTCCACTGGATCCCTTCTCGTTTGTACTCTTCCTGTTCCAGGATGAACATGTGATGGTTAAAGAATTGTTGCAACTTTTCGTTCACAAAATTGATCCACATCTGTTCGAAGGTGTTGAACTGAAACAGAAAACCAGTCGTAGTTCAAGTAATAGTGTGAACCGGTTGTGCTTGTGCTTGTGCTTGTGCGCTAATGTTGACATGGCCAAAAAGTGATTGACTACTGAAATGACAAAATATTTAGGTACAGTCGAACAAGTAAAGGACATGTCATGCTATAATTTAATTAACACATTCTAGGGTCATCTAGATGTGTATCGTGTGGATTCAAATCTAACCTTGCTCACTAACCGTAGTTTGACAACACTATAGCTAACGTTAGCGTTTGCCTGAAAAACGCACGTCAAAAATTTCAAATCCGGCAATATCCAACACTCCGATGAAGTACTGTCTTGGGATAGCCTTGGCGTCCAGCGTTAGGTTACATCGATGGATCAGCCATTTGAACATTCTGGCGTAGACTCCCTTGCCCATAGCGCCGACGGCCCAGTTCACCTGAAACAAGAAAATAACAAAGTGTGACGGGAAGAAAAGTGTAAGCCTCCCGGAAGGCTGCATCTTTCTCCCCTGTCAGAGTACTGGCAGAATGCCGGAAAATAACTCATATGTATTTATACATCTACGGCACCAAATATAATCGATAGTTAGTTTAAATTGACAAAAGCTCCATCTTGGCGACGAATTGAGAACTATAAGTAATAAGCTCTTATTTTCAGAGTTCGAGTTTCTAAAAAAGCTTATTCACACTGAAAGTGCCTAAATACGATTTTGTGACAAATCTGGATAGAAAACTTAAAAAAGGTCGATTCTTAGGTGGATTTTTAAATTATACTTAATGATTAACCTGTTCAATATTTTGACCTTTGTTGACCCATTCGTTACCGACGCGGACACGCGGTTTCAACAGGGCCTTCAAGAACTCTTCGTGACTGACTTCGAAGCAGAAGCAAGCATTTTCAGCGTCTGCAATAAAAAAATTAAGAATAGGCATATAAATTAGCGATATCTAAAGAACGTCTGTTTAAAAGTTTCTCTTAAATTTCCACGGAGTAACACACTGCCAAATTGGCATCATTGTTTCAAGTTTCGCATCAAGAAAATGAAGTAAACGCCGGATGGCTAATACATGGTTTCCTTCACAAGATATTTTTAATTTAATTTAATTAATTTAATTTAATTTGTTTGTTAATTGTCTGACCGTCAGTTCTGAATAAATGAATAAAATCGAATAAAATAAATGAATAGAATCTGAATAAATCTGACCGTCAGTTCCGTCCGTTTCTGCCTGTTCCTCGCGAGGTCTCTGCTTGAACTTCATTTCACCCATATGCATGATGGCGGCCGTGACCTTGTACAGATTTTGCTTTTCCTCGTCTGAGAAGCCCATGATATCGAAAGAGTCCTGAAACAGGGGGCAAAAGTAATGCTGTACCTAAGCTTAAGACGTAAGCCGATGAAGAACAAATGAAGAGCTATGTATATCGAAAATGGACATCAGATTCTTGTTGTGCTACCCCGAAAACCCTCCTATATACGACCTTTCATCAGAATTGAAGACAAAAAGCTTTAGGTTTCCCTTGCGAATCAAAAAATTTATTTCGCGAAATCGAAATTTTTTGTGATATTGCAATTCAGCGTGATCGAAAACATACCCTTTCCAAATCTTAGCTTGGTTGATCATATTTAAAAAAATGAGAGGTGGGGGGGTAATCGAAACAAGACCCGGTTTTTCAACCTCATTTTGCAAACGAATCTCTAAACACTATAGAAGAGTTAAAAACCATAAAGCTTTTGACACATGTTCAAAAGGTCGTCTACGTTTTAGGCTGACTCTAAAGCAAGCTCCCAAATGAAAATTGTTTGCAAGAGTGTACGGAAACTTGGCAGAAAAAAATAGGATAATCTTTTAGGAAAATACTTTTTTGAGAAACACCACCAGTCTAACCCCCTGAACCCAAAAAAATCTGCGCAAAATATAAGTTTACAAAGTTCACCACTTAATTAACTTAATTAATTAACCACTAATTAATTAATTAATTAATTCAAAACTTTTCAATCTTTGCTTACATCAGTAATTTTGAACTCTTCCTTATCATCAACACCATCAATGGTCAGTTCGGCCTGAGAGCAGAAATGATAGTATTTCAAATCGTTCGTCAGTCTCAAATCGTCTGAAATAAAAAAAGAACAATAGAAAAGCGGGTGAAATTGTTACATTGGTAAAATCAGAAAGATCTGTGATCTGGCTTAATATTCGTATCATTCGAAAGCAATCTGAAAAAGGAGGTAATAGGACAAAACACTACCAGGAGTATTATAACCCTCATTTTTTGGGCGATTTTGAAACACAAGGCTCGGCTCGATACGAAGATTTTGAAAAATTAGTCAGAATACAAGGCTCACATTTGGACCATTCGAAAGCTCTCAACGAGTTCAGAAAAGCTGTAACAGTGACAAGATTGAAACTATCCCTTGCTTGAATTGAATAAATTGACCATATCACTCTTGGCCTTTAGTAGAGGAGAACATGACAGCAGCCAGAGCAGAATAATTAATTAATAAAAATTAATTATGTCCCTAAGAATTAATTAATTAATTGATTTCTGATCTTACTTCTCAACTGAGCATTTTGTCCGGACATGATTTGATAGAAAATGTGGAAACAACGCTCGCCGGGCGCCTGTCGGATGACACGGGATTTTTCCAGCAAATCTAAAATTGTAATTCATTAGATATTTATCAGTAACTAACAACATTCGAATGTTCGATTGTGTAGTTAGTAGTTTTTTTTTTTTTTACAGCCACCTCACCCCAGTCGGTACGCCGGTTAGGGGTAGTGTCAGCAGTTTTTGAATTTTGTCTGGGTGGTGGGGTAGCTGACACTGAATAACTGCAGTTGCAATTATCCGAGGTGTTCTACAAGGCTATCAGTACGTCCATTACTTTCACCGTAATGGAGGTCCTGTGGTAGCTCCACCTCGCAGGCGGCCACCCCTTGACATTCTCGGTAAATTGCCCAAGGTGGGAAGTCCAGGGTTTCCCCTAGAAGACTATAGTGCGGCTCCAGATTGAAGCCGGAGTGAACAAAGATCAGAGTAGATAGATTGTTCAATTTCAGATCCTTCGGATCTAGACTTTCGTGTTTGTGGTCGATGTGTGCAGAGAGTACAATCAGCATTCCTCTCTGATCGACCTGTGCTCAGCGTAAAAGAAATGTCATTTGAAGACGGTACACAACTCTGCTAAATAGGCTCAATAGTGTTAGTTTATAATAAGGTCTAAAGATAACATTCATGTTTGTGTTTGTAATTAGTCCTGAAGCACATCTGTGCGCACTCAATTAATCTTGATTTATACTGATCTATTGTTAATACAAATTATATTTGTCATAGAATCTAATCACAACGAGTGGATCGACTTAGCTCGTTTTAGCATTCCAAAGCCTTTAGTCAGTCTGCGGTTAGATATATATCGCTCCACGCTTCCATTCCACAGTTAGTAGTTTTAATCCAATAGTAAATGTAATACAGTCTAAGCGCCTTAAGGCAATTGCTTTATAATTAATTAGGTAATAACTCCTGGTACGCTCAACAATCAACTTGATATAGGAAAGGAAGGGTCAAATCAGCATAATAAACTACAGTTTCCCTGTTCACGTTTAGATGAGTGGAACATTTCTGGACTCAGATCAAACAATTCGGGTTCAATTCTCACCCTAGACAATTTTCTTTCACATCTTTCATTCGGTACTTAAGTTAATAATCAAAATTAATAAAATAATAATATATAATAATTCATAATTGATAATAATTTAATCAATATCAGTAGACTGCTCCAAATATGCAAATTAGATTTCTGCTTACAATGCTCAATATCACCGCCAGCCATCTTTCCCTTGGCGCTGAAGTGGATTCGAATGAACTTTCCGAATCGACTGGAGTTGTTGTTTCGGACGGTTTTGGCGTTACCGAAGGCCTCCAGGACAGGATTGGTCTGGACAATCTGTTCTTCCAGAGTAGCCTAAATGAGAGTAGGTCAAATGAGCACTCAGTGTTTCATTAGGCAGAATTAGAAAAGTCAAAATGTGAAGAGGCAAAACTTTGAGAAATGCTTTTGAAATGAAAATGGCAGACTACTGAAGGAAAGAAAAGAAGCTAAAGCGATAAAAATATAAACTAAAATGTAAATATTATCACACATCATGATAAGAGTATGCACTAGACACTTATCAGAGCCACTTATCTATGCTCTCTTCGCTAACACCCCCAAATCAGACCCTTGTGATCCCCCTCAAATCAGAACCTAGTCAAAACGGGGGTACGCTCACTCGCTCTATGTTTATGTGGTTAAGCTCGAAAACACAGGCACGCGAATCTTGCGCCTTCTTCGGGCTTTACAGAGCAAACATAGCGTGCGAATTTCTTTGAAGTGATGGGTCCAATTTGTGGGGGGGGGTCAGCCGTTAGCGAACAGTGTTTTTGCTCTGATAACATAGTGTGCCTAGTGATACACTCTTATATTATGTATATACTCATGATATTAGAACAAGTGTCATATACACTATACAAAGCAGCTGTTTATTAGTTTGATATTTTGATTAATGATTAATATTCGATCATCAGTAACAAATTAATTAATAGCTAACTCCTTTCTTTCCACCAGCGTCCGGGGCCGGTTTCGCTTCTTTCTTGGCTGCAGCCGCGTCCTGGGTCGCACCGACCACAGCGAAATAGGCAATGACCTTTTTGGTGTTCTCGGTTTTACCGGCTCCGGATTCACCAGTAATCAACATACTCTGGTTTTCACGATCTGAAATTAAGCACAATTAATTAACTAACCATTATTTTATTAACTAACTATTATTAATTAACTAACTCAAACCTGTTGACGGTTACAATTTAATGTGGCAGGATCAATTTTTGTCATGTTTAAACTGGGTTTGTTAGTTTTATAAATAGGAATGGTTGCAGATGGATACAAAAATTATAGATAGACTTCTCCCAAGTCAGCTGTGTTCTGTTCAGCACAAACGGGAGATTCAGGAATTGATTTACTGCAAACGTGAGACAGATCATCTTAAGGTACCGTCATAGTCGCGAACGCATAGAGACGCGCGTCGACGCCTCAGATTGCAACATGCCGTTCTAATGGTGCATTCATAGTCGCGAACGCAGAAAGAACGCGCGTCAACGCGCGTCAACGCGCGTCAACGCGCGTCAACGCGCGTCGACGTGCGTAGACGCGCGCCTCAGATTGTAACATGCCGTTTTAACCGTTTAAAAATAATTGTAGCGTATTCATACTCACGAACGCATGCAGACGCTTACGTACGCGCGTCTGGTTGCGTCTGGAACTATGAATGCACCTTAACCGTTTAAAATCAGTTGTAACAGATTCATTCTCATGAACGCATGCAGACGCTTACATACGCGCGTCAACACGAGTCTAGGCGCGTCTGCTGCCTGTGACAGGAACCATGAATGCAGCATTAAGACTTAGATCAGTATATTAGACAGGCCATAAGACAACAGTTTGGCTGGGTATGAAACTTTTGTAATATGTATTCATATTTTCAGTTACCTTGCACCATGTTACGGTAGGCCTCGTCAGCCACGGCAAACAAATGCGGCGGCATCTCGGTACGACGTTTCCCGATGAACATTTTGACGACAGACTCCGTGTAGATCGGCAGACGTTTGTATGGATTGATGACGACGCAGAACAGACCAGAGTAGGTCTAAAAATGATTCAGATTAAAATTAAGTTAATAAATAATTAAGTAATTAAATTAAATAGTCTATAGACATTGTTATAGGCAGTCGTTGTTAAATGTTGTAGTTAAATTTCCAAGATTCTGGAATTTATCACTTAAAATTGAAGGGGGAAGTATGGAATGGCTGTAGTCATATTGTCTGCTTGGATGAAATCTGGTAAGATTAAGTGAGAGGATCTAACTAATTAATTAGAAGGGCCTTAATTAGTAAGAGATTTCATGAGGAGAAAAGAGGTTCACGTTTCTTTCATCACTCAACGTTGTAGCTGTAGTCTGGATGAGTATTAACGATCAGCTAATGACATCACCTAACAAATAAATAGTAGACAATAATTGATAATTAATTAATTGGTTAACATATGCTTACATAGATCAACATAGCGAAGTATCTGGATCTCAGATTGTGCAAGACAGACCCTTCGTTCAAGTAGGTCAGGTTAGCCATGTCCTCAGTTTTCTCAAACTTTGGCGGATTCATTTCCGCAGTCAAATCCTTTTTGACGGTAACCTGAAATTAAGAAAAATTGAAATGAGAAAAAGAAAAACGAAAAACAGTGGAAATACACGTGAAAAAGTGAAAAACTGTTTCCCGTTACAGGACTCCTCAAGCCCTTAACTCTTGACATGAACTTAATTTAGTGTTATTTGGTTTGATCGTTTTCATTGCTGTAGATTACTGTCCTTAAACCGATGTATAGATCTCTTTCCAACTCCAAAAATTGCGAAAGTTATAGCGTTTCTAAAGGTCACTGCACAGCAACGCAGCCGAGCTGACCAGATAAAGCAGTTGATAAGAAGGCCCGCTGCCGGGAATACCTCATTTCCTTTGCTAGTAGTGACCGTAACCATATCGCCTTTCGTGGATTTGATCTCGGCATCGATGAAACCTTCCTGTTCGTCAGGGATCCAGCACTGCTTCTTACCATCAAAGGGCTTCATTTGCTCCTGAAAACAATCAATTAATTTAATAAATTAATTCAATTGCAGGGTTCTATTTGCTCCTGAAAATAATTAATTAATTAGTTAATTAATTATGAGTGGGTTCCTTTACTCCTAAAAGTAGCAGTAAAGTCATGCCTGAAAACTAATTGTTGATTTCTGGTTCAATGAGCAGCTGATTGACTGCAGAATTTTATAACCAATTTAATTTAAATTTAAAAGATTTTGGTTACTCCAGCCCTAACATTTTCTATTCCGAAAACTTAGGATATTCTTTAACTTTTGCTGGAGGGTCAAAGGTAAATATTTTAGGAAAATGGCTGTCCCTCCCTATGACATAATATGATCTATGTAATTGAAGACTGAAACTTATCAAAAACTTTGTTTATTAATCAAAATTAATCAGAATTAATTAATTAATTAATTAATTGAACCTTGAGCATTTCTTCCTGGGACAGGCGAAGGTATTGCCAGCCCGGATCCTGAAGATATTCCAGTGGAACTCCAGCCATGATTCGAGATTCACTGAGACACAGAAATCAGACAAAAATGATCCAAGTGAATCTGAAACTATTCAAAAATTAATAATCCAATAATTAATTAATAATTTCTAATTTAATTTTAATTAAACACTAATTTTAATTAAAATCTGCTAATCGTCAAGTTTCTATCCTTTACCCTAGTATATATGTAATTTGGGTTCTGGAAAGTAAAGGTTAGATTTTGGCAGCAAAAAATGCAATAAAATGGGCAATAATTGGGCAATAAGTCTGATAGCGGCTAAAAGTGAAGTTACACATTATTTATTTGCAAGTAAATTTAGAATGCTACTTTTTGCGAAACTGAAAAACTGCACATAATATTGCTTGATATTAAAATTTGAAAGGTCAAAAAATTTTCTGGCTTGAATCTCAGACGTAATATTTAATATCAAAGAGTGCATTTCATTGATAAGCATGAATTGTGCAGTTTTTCACCCCCTTTAAGTGTGAGTTAACTGCAAAGGCGACCGACCTACCTCTGTTAGCTCCCCAAGCCAAAATGAAGTCTACCACAAAGTTTGACGCAAACTTTTAGAGGTTGCCTGTTTGCAGCCCTCTGGAGCCGGTATGAATATTAGTTTTTACTGGTAGCTACGTACCTAATATTATCGCTGTTTCGCCCGCCATTTGCAGAAGAGTTAAACCTCTTAACGCTGGTTTCCCTGAAATTTTATTTTCGTCACCAAGAATGCAGCAAAGCAAGTCAGCACTTTTTGAGAGGGGCAAGTTTAGCATAGAACTAAATAGTTTTGGGAAATTTGGAATTTTAAATCTTTACCTCACGGAATATTCACGTTATTGTTAGTCATCTAATTTTAATTAATTTTTATTATCATTATAGCAATCCTCAAACTTTACGCCAGGGTTCCCCCTTTGTCTTAACTTTTCATCTTGGAGGTGAAAAATAAAGACCTTAAGCAATTGTCAGCACTCAACCTTTTGTTCTGGGGTTTTCGACCCTACCAATTTCCCTTCGCAATTTAGGCTGAGGCCAAGCACTGCCAATTAATCAAAGCTGTCCAGCTTATTCCTGCAGCGCGAAAGTGCTGCTTAACCCAGGCCAGAAATTGGGTGCTGCGTTTGACGTAAAGCTGCTGATTTTCGCGCTGCCTAGTCCCTCTGACAAAGCACAGCTCAGAAAAAACGGGAAATTCTGGATTGTTTTGAAAGAAAATAATTTTCTCGGAATGTAAGAAGTTGAAGATTTCAGATGGAATAGTTTTGTCTTTGTTGCAAATTTAGCAAAATTGCCTAAACTGTGAAACTGTGCTATACTGCGGCTGTGTAGAACTGAAACACTAAAATTATTTATGCTTTTTGGAAGTATATATGTGCTTTGAAAATAAGTAATTGAATTAAATATCTAGGACGTGTTTTCTTGATTTGAGTGTTTCGGAAATGCTTAAGTTATGCAACCAAGAGTGTAATACTATTATCTAAAAAAGAGTAAACCGATAAATACAATAATTTAGGATGGTTGTGTATTGAATGCTCTCCGACAAGGACCTTGTGGGGCGTTTTCGACAAAACGTATCAAATAGTTAATCCGACTGCAGACCCATTGGAAAGGAGTAGGGAGGCAAGAATTTTCAAAAGTCAAAAATAAATCTTAGTGTTAAAAACAATAATTTGTTATCACACCGATTTGAATGAAAACAACAACAGCAAGGTTTGGATATCGGAAAGTATTGCAAAATTAGAATTTTTGTAAAAATGTTTGAAAATTTCTAATTTGGACTTCCAATTTTTTGACACCCGACCCAGGCCTCGGCCCCGGTAATGGCAGCCACGGTGCATCTGTAGAAAGGAGGTACAGCAAGGGATTACGGTAGCTTCAGCATAAAGACGTACTCATTTGGCGAAGAGAAGCTAAAAATAATCCCGTTTCAGAGTGGGTCGCAGTCAGCCAGTCAATTCAGCCCAACTGTGTCACATTTTCCGCAACCAAACCGAAGAATTTTCATTGACCCCACACAAATGGATATTTTTAGAAACCTAGTGAGCTTGCAGTCGTTATCTTTAGGATTATAAATTCGAACACTTGATCAGTGGATTTTTTGTATTTCTTTATGGAATGCTAAATTCAAGTGCAATTTGTAAACAACATAAATATATTGTAAAATAACGATGACCATTTTAGTTGTGAATGAAGTTTTTGTTTTTTGCTAAAGTATAGTTCATAGGTTTGTAATGCTGAAGTTTGGAATTTTGCTAACTCGATTTTTTGCTTTGTCGAGCTAATCTTAATCCCGTTCTGAGCCTGCGTTACATTGTTGATTACAATTCCTACAGTTGTTCCTGTTTTGGTTTTGTAGGGTAAACTAGCTTTGTATGGACAATAAAACATCGGTCTATCTTCAGCATATATCAGCACTTACCATGAACGGACAATATTTTTCGTTGTATGGACACAACTTGCTTTGTATGGACACTGAATTTTACACGCAAAACATAGGAGTAATGAAATTTTAAAATGCTTCTTTTGAGCTTAAAATAGAAGCTAGAAACTTCATTTTTGCGGATTTAGAGTTATTTGACTGTCCTCCTTCGATTGCAGTGAAAATATTTAAAAATTAAAATTTTTAAAATTGCTTAATTTTTGGTCAAAATGGTAGGAAATGGCTTGGAAAACATGTATAGAAAGTTTTACATTAATCTGAGGCTTACGCCCGATTGCACCAAATGTTTCTACGTAAAATCTAATTATCTTAAAATCTTATTAGCTAGAAAGATTTTAACATTAAACACATTTTCCATTGCACCAAAATGTTTTTGCGTAAAATCTTTTTAACTTCTGTTTAAAATCTGTTTTACTAAAATCTAATTAAGGGTCACGTGACTAAAACAGCCTATCAGACACCGAGCGGCAGCTTTGAAGTAGTAGCTCTGTCCAATGATAAAATATCAATGTCACGACAATGTGAAACTGTTTAAAATCTAATTATTCCTGTTTTCTAAACTTTATTTCTTTCTCTTTACATTCTTAGTTAGGTTAGCTAAGGTTAGAATTAGCTTGACTGTCAGAAACGCAACGATTTTGCTTTTTTGATGGTAACAAATAGTGGCAACCTATTGTTCTTATCTGTAACTATTATAAATGCAGCCTTTTCTAGGATTTCATCTAGTAAGCAATTACATCAACCAAAAATTGTTTCTGTGCAAACTTGTACAAGGAAATGAATCTATCTAAATTTTGAATTTATTAGATTTCTTATTTGTATATAAATACACAAACTAAATTAATCGCTCAAGAAAAATAATGGAGAAAAATAAATACAGTGAAAACTCCCAGAAAATTTGCGCAAATTGCTAGATTTTCACGTTAAACAGATTTTAAACATAGTATGAGGCATGTTTAAAATCTAATTAAGTTTCAATAGGTAATCAGATTTTAAACAGATTTTAAATATATTTAAGTTGGTGCAATGCTTTGTTCGCTTAAATATATTTAAGATCTGTTTAAAATCTAACTTAGCTAATTAGATTTTAAACACATTTGGTGCAATCGGGTGTTACTGTTAAAGTTATTAACATTACAAATCCTGCTTTAAAGTCATATAAAATACACACAAATTTTGCTGTCCATACAAGGAAAGTAATGTGTCCATGCAATGCTAGTTCAAGTTTAATTATTATTAAATTAATAACTTTTAATAGACGTTACCAATTTGAAAAACAATTTGACCAGATTATAGTAAACACAATTAGGCACAATTTGATAGAAAAGTGTTTTTAGTTATTTGTAGTTTAGACATAACATTTTTCTCTGAAAGTTTAACCTAAAAATTGGCTTTTTCCAAGAATGTGGCATCGACGACGATAAAAATCGCTGCAGCGATTTCATTTTTGAGGAAAATTTGTTGAAAATTAGAAAACTTGTAGTAAAAATACAAGCTTTCGAATGATACAATGTTTTTTGACATTGGCCAACTCTGCACAGCGATATTTGGTCAAATTTTATCTAATGTTCATACAAGGTTAGTGTCCGTACAAAGCTAGTTTACCCTATAGCAATTTCTGGGATTGTGAATTCTACATTTCTACAACCAATTGCCTAAAAATCCTTCTGGCAGGTCTATAGAATTGTAATTGTTTTTGGGTGTAGTAAACTGCTGACGATTAAAGTCAAATAACGCAGCAACTTCAGATTTGTGCTGCATCTTGTTGTTATCATAATGTTATCACAGGTCTAGTAGATGTGTATAATATTGGGTACCACAAAACTATCATTGTAATACAGTTTCTTACTATATATTGTAGCTACAAAATGTATACGCTGGAATTATAATTACAAAATTATAATCGTAGCCACTTTATTGGGCCTTATAAGACAATTATACAGTTTTGCAATTCAAATTTCTGCTTGAAACAATTAATTCACAGGCTCATTCCAAGATCATCAGCTGCATGTCCCAGATTGGAGAACGGCACACAATTAAATAAAACTAATAAATTAAATAAATAAATAAATAAATAAATTATTAAATAAACTGGAACCAATAGGATTTATAGATCATCGAACAGGAGATAATCAAGGTCTGACATCATCAGCTTTTATATCACTAGATTATAGAATGCTACTACGGTAGATATAATGCAGAATCGCATGGTGGATTGGATTTTGGATTGGATTTTACTTTGAATTTTCTTATTTCTTATTTTCTTTCTTATTTCGGATTACTTGGATTTTCTCTAAACTTAAGATAGGTAATTGAGTTTCTGATCGTTGACGGTA
>JASAND010010627.1:0-48696 GCA_030248195.1 Trissonchulus latispiculum | reverse complement strand
TCGTATAAACCTACAACGCCCAATTGTTCGCACATTGATTGTATCTCACAGAAAAGTATACATTGATCTAAGGATTATTTTACACGATATCAAAGCGCTATATGTCAGAACAATTTCTGGGAAATTTGGGTACCGTACCTAATGCGCATAGTGATCAGGGCGATCCTAAGTTTATGTGCGTGTCATGTCGAGCTTTGGGCCCATAACACCAACTTCTGATGGCTCCACAGGACGCTACGTTGCATGGAATTATTTCAAACTTTAAACTGTTTGACACTAAACCTAATACTATTATGTGACAAAAGACTAGATAGCTTTTCCAACATCACCGACATGAGATGCGTCAATCTTTCAGCTATTAAATGAAAATGGTCAGATCTTGTCGTCCAGAACGGTAAATTTCTCCGAAAATAGACCATTTTTGCAAAGTTTAGCAATTTTCCCCGAAAATCTTTAAAAATATCTAAAAATCTTAATTTAACACGAATTTTTAGTCAGATGTAAAACGTAGACATAGCAGAATCCGAACGCATGTCAGTATATTGACGCATTATAACAGAGGCTTGTACAGTATAACTTTAACTCACTTTTATTTGCATATATACAGCATTTTAAACCCATGGCTCCATAATTAAGGTTGTTGTTCGTTGTGCTACTATCGATTGTACCCCAATTTAGCTGTATTGCTAAAGTTAAAAAAGCTTGCCGCTTGCCGCTAAAACAGAATCGCCTGAAAAAGATGCCCCCAGTGGAGCATCGAAACCGGCTGTGAAATAAGGCTGGTTTGACTTTGGGTTTTTTACGTTTTGGTTTTCATTTCTCTAAAACTTAAAAACTAGCCGTTTTCAACCAAAAATATCTAAACAGCCGTCGTTGTGGAGCATGATGAAGCATTTGTTCGGCCACACTTTGAGCCACACATGGATATGTGAATTTAGGTGCAATGGTGATTTCTGTAACATAAAGGAATTTACAAAAAAGTAAAATTGTAGAAAACGGCGAGTTTTAACAATATATGTTATTTGTGGCGAGCTTTTCACTTTACTGTGGACGGTGAAAGCATATTAATGCTTCCATAAGGATTCTCTTTCAGCGTTTCTTCTATTTTTGTATGTTTAACACTTGTAAAGGTCGCATTTGAAGGGCTTCACAAAATGAAATAAGCAATTTCATGCAGAACGGGCACGACTTTTCAGAAACCTATGGGGACTATAAAGTGAGTGAAAACGAGCAAAATCGAAGATGGTCCGAAAATTGGCAAAAAACCTTTAACACCTTAGTGCTGGCATTTAAGTAAGATTATACTGTTGCAACCGCATTTTCTAAATTTTCTATGTTTTGGCAAAAAAAGAATTTTAAGAATGCAGGAATGTAATCACCAGACGCCATGATATATCTTGATACGTACAGCTTACCAACGGAGAAAGGTGCCGTTCCTCTTAATCTATTCATTTGAAGATGTTTCCAGATTGAAAAAGTACGATGTAACAACTAGCACTGCAAATTAAAAGGCTGTAATAACTAATAAGATTGTTCACTGTCGATATTTAAATTTTTCGACGCACATGTGCGGCACAGCATATTCTTATGATACAAATTTGAAAAAAGTGCAAAAACTTCGTCTTAACCTCACAGTATTGTGATACAATGTTTGCAAACAAGCCATCGGGCATCGACTGTGACCACATGGTTTAGTTTTTCCCAAGTTCTGCATGACTGTATCAGAATCTGTAAAAATCTCAAAGGGCGCTTTTTGGAGGAAAAACTATTTTCTTCACTGGCATCGAGCGTGTTAAAACGGCTGTGTCAGAACACTATTCAGTTTAAGATTAAATTCAGATACTGTTCAGTTGAGAAGGCTCTGAGAAACAATAGTTCAGTAAAAGATTATATGTTAGGTTATTTTTATGTATTCTATTTAGAAGCTCTACCCACATGCACTTAAAGAAGACTCGTGGTTGTTCCTACAGATGGGCTATCAGTGTTGGTCATTTGTCTGTTGACAGTGCTGCAAACATGGATGCTGTTGGTTGTTTTTAGTATTAGTATTCGTTTAGACACATAAAACAACTACAACCAAAAGTATCGCGAAAGCAGTATAGTTTGTAACAGTGTTTAAAAGTTAAAATGGTGTGATATCAAAAAATGAAAATAACCTAAGCGTTTTCAGCATTCACATTGTCTTAATGGATTCTAACAACAACAGATCAAGAGAACCTTTTCTCAGAGGGAAAAGAAAAAAGGAACGGAACACGAGGAAAAGAAGAAAACACTATTAACCTTCTCGGTATAATCAATTTTAAAATATCATAAATTTCATATAATTGCAGATTTTTAATTCAGTTTCCAATATATTTTGTGATAGTTTTACAATAGAGCAGCATCACATTTTCATGAGACAACTGTCTTTGAGAAACCTAAACAGTGTAATCAAATTCCAACACAATCTTTACCTATGACAAGATTTTTCTGAATTAATTATTATGATGTCTACTTCTCAGCATCCATCAACTCGACATAAATCACAAGAGCAAAGACTCCCAATATCAAATGCCAAGTGACCAGTTGAAGATAATGAAAGCTTACAATGAACATTGAGAAAACCGTATTGCGGCAGATAATTGTAATTTGTAGCAGATCGAAGCTAGAAGCGTGGCATTCGAAACGTTGTTACAGATCTCTCCAAATTTATACCCAGAAATATCTTCGGTGGCGGCCTGCATTCCGAAATGGCGGCTCCAGTACTACGCGAGACTTGCTAGTGATCCTGACGAAATTGTGCCTGATAATTATTGTGGCATCTATTATCTATTATCTTTGAGAAGAACTGCTTCAATGATTGGTGATTAAGAAAACATCAAAACTGTATCTGACTTTATTCAATGAATTCATATTCTGAATCTAAGATAGGTTAATAGTAAATATGTCTCAGCACTTGCTTAAAGCTGGGTCTGTCATTCCAGGTCCGTAAATTGGTGATTCCCATAAAGCTATTATTTCATCCCTTTCATTCAGAGGAACTTCATACCGTGTGTCTACTCTCATTTGTACTGAACGTTTAACATTTACGCTTACTACTAGCATACACGTCAAAATTCAACGAATTTGAGCAATTAAAAAGCTTGCGCCGACACTCGCTTCAAAACAATGGACTTGTTGAAATGAATGTCGTAGAAGTTATTAACTTAGGACTTCTACCATTGAGGTCAGTAAGCACTTCAGTTATGACGTTGTCAGTGAGATAACTTGTGATTCGCTTCCACTTGCTGTCCCCAAAGACGAAGAAGGGAAGAGCTCAATGATTCTTTGTTGAACCAACGGCTGCAGGTTTTGAAATCGCTTTGCCTGGAGCCATGTGTCAATGCGGGTGAGCAGCATATGCTATTTTTCAAGACATGTCGTCTGGACGTTGGCACAGCCATTATGTTCACAGAAATGAGAAAACAGTATGGTCTGTAGACCCTCAAAATTGAAATATTTGAAAACAAAACTGTTACAATTTTCAGTGAAGTCGAGCAGCTGGTAGGTGATGGTATCGAATAATTATAACGAGTCCTAAATTTAGGATTTAGGTTCTAAGAAAACCTTTGATTCTTTTGTCTTTATGAAGTGTTTTCATGTTTTCAAGTTTTCATGCTTTCAATCGTTTGTTGGTTTTAAGAGTAAACTTTAAGTAGATAGTATTTATTTGTACCTGACGTAGATTTGCTGTCAGAACATCTTTATTTCAGGACTATACTAAACAGGAACTGTGAGACTCCATAACTCATAATGGCTCAACGTTTTCTGGAAATAGTTTCTAAGCCTAGGTGTAACATCAGCCATTCACTTCCTTTGCACTTCACTCTCTGACTTTTTAACCACTGCAACGGCAGGGTTCATGTAGCCATGCTCGTTCACGGCACCAGTTGCTTTGTCGGGAGAATCATGATAGTTTAGGCATTGTACGACTATGTCCTATATGCGAGCCGTGCCCAGTGAATTCGCTGTTATAATTACCATCTATATACAACGCCATTGACCTGAGATTAAAACGGCATGCCGATGTATTACAATGGGTTTGTATTTGTTACAGCCATTAACATTATAACTGGAAGTATACAGAGCTCACGAACGGAAATCTTGAATTGAGAATTGTTCTCGAGCCGTCATCAGTAGCTCTAACCGCGTGGCCAGTGCCGGTGTTAAGCTGTGCTGGTAAACCAGCAGTAGTGGTAGCAGCAACAGTGATTGTTGAAGCACTGTTAGCAGCAAATCTAGCAGTAAAAGCAACATGTAGGAATTAACTATGGTAAGCCAAAAACTGCAATTTAGTCATTCCGATCAATTTTCGCAAATCTTAGTCGTTTTAGTTGTGATTCAGCTTAAAATAAATGCAGGTATCCTACACTAAAATGCCAGTTGAAACGGTTCACATGCAAACTATGTATTTTATTCACTTCGTAATTAGTAAGAAATTAAAAAGAACGAAAACCGAATTAAATTAAACAGTCCAATTGATGATATTAAATTATTAAAAATAAGCTGAAAGCTTCTGGCAGAAGCTAATTGGCTTTAAAACCCCTGTATTCGGTTTGGGTGATTCTCCCCATTTTGGCGTTTGATTGCAATGAAGACAAAAATGACATGGTAATAAGCTCAAACTTAGGCAATCCAGTTTCCGATTAACTGACAAAAGATTAGTTGAGCTGAAAAGAAACTGAGCATTTGAAACAATAAGGCAATTAAATAACATAATAGGCATAACTAAATACATGCATGAGGAAGTCAAGGGTGAGGTAATTAGGTAATTTTAATAGTAGCAGAGTATGAGATAAATCCTGATTTCAGTAGCAATAGTTCGACTTCAGCTCGCTCGACTCGTCGTAGAAATTGCACGAAATGGTTTTGCACAAATTGAAATAATCAGTTTAAAATAATGCTTAAATTTAAGAATAAAATAATAATGACCCGTTTAGAATTTTGGTTATAATAAGGAAACGTTTTGATACTCTTGTCTTTATTATTAGTGTTGGCATGAAAATAAAAATTAAGTTTGATTATAGTGGCCATAACGTAGTCGCCTTTTACTAACTCTTACTACCAGAAAGTAATCAGTAAATCTGTTGGAAAAGTTACAGCGATCACATTTACCCTTTTTCAAAGACAATAATATTTACTGATAGCCCTCACAACGTAGGAAATTGTTGGAAAGCTTACGGGGCACGAGCACTTGGGTCAATTTATTGACAAGCTCATCTGTGTATTGAGTGTAACTGTAAATATGTCAGTTTACATTTCAGTAAACAAAGAAGCCTGCTACACCAATCATCAATTGTTATCAGTCTGCAATGAAGTACAGTTGGGGCCACTAGTCTTTTTGCAACAACGATGTCTTATGTTTTGTATCAAGCTTATTGCTACTAGTAAACATATAACATCATACAACTAAACGCTGTGCTGTTATAACAATTGAGAGAAAACCTAAAGTGCAAAAGGGTTTAATGTTCAGGACTTGATCAAGAAACAGTTTAGTATATAAGATTGAATACAAAACTTACGGAGTAGCTGTTTTTATTGGATAAAGATCACTATAAAACATTTAATGTCACGATAACTTACGCATGCTGCGCAGACGGACAAGTAAAGGGAATGATAGCAAGCAAATTGGTTTTCAATTGTACGAAGCTAAAACAACCATCAAAACTAGTTAAAAGATCGTAATGGAGAAAACTATTGTAACAGATAAATAGAAGCGCTTCACTTTGGAGAAAAAACGGAAAACCTTAGTGTTCCATGGTAAGAAATTGTGCTATTTTAGTGAGTTCTGAGACATTTTTCACCAGGGAGAACAAAATTCAATTCTGATGAACTAAAATTAATGACTCATAACGTGAAGGTAAATTATTCTTTTTTAAACCGCTTTTGTAAAAACGTATCCGTATGGGATCGACCTTGGCTGCATGACTCAACTAGAATAAAGGCAGAGACAGAGGCTACTCTGTAATACTGCACCAAGGGCCTATTTCTTTAAAGATTAAAGTTTTCGGATTAAACGCAATAAAAATCAGCCGGATTAAGATTTTAATTACTATTTCCGTAATGCTGGATTAAACGGATTAAACGCAGTAAAAATCAGCCGAACTAAAATTTTAATTACTATAGGAGCACATCCTGACTAATAGCTAGGAGATCCTCCATAGAATTTATCAGAAGCTTTTCTCACCGTTTTCGATAGTGGTATTCCCAAGAATTTGGGATCTGATTTCGATCGCCTAGGTTGGGCCAAGAGTCCAGGGCACAGTATATGGATTCCTCAGGCAACCCCTCACCTTCCCCCATCACTCCGCCATGCCTTCTTCTCTCCACCCATTCGTGTTGTGAAGCTCCTTCAGAATCTTCTTTTCGATTACAGACTCCATTGATCACAGCAAAACAACTTAAGATCAACTTACAATTTGTACATTTGTATGATATACCTTTTCGTTACACACCTTCCCCGCCACCATCAAGATAATCAAACCAATAAACGAAAAAAGAAAATCCAATTTAGTGAAATTTTAGAAATACTTAATTAACAAAACCCAAATCACTAAATTAGTAGAGATCATGAAATAATAAAATAGTAGTAAGCATTGGAATGTTGTTGTTGCCTGACACGAAAAGCACGACAATTTCAATTAGACGTCTGTGTGAAGTGTCAGGGGAAAAATATTTCGAAAAAATATTGCTTTGCACTGTGATAGCATTAAACCTAAAACACAAAAACAAAAGGTTATATACAATCATACATGTGTCTTCACTAAAATGAAATGGAGGGTAATGGTGGTGGAGGCAGAACAGCTGCAACGTGCCTTTTTGGCTCATAGACCTATTCCTGTGTTCTATGTACTCGATAATATTTGCAAAGTGCATTTATAGCGCACACAGCAAATATATACCTACTAATATTTCACTGTAAACCCAATATTTGCAAAGTACTTTTATAGCTTATCCTCTCAATATACTCTAGTTGATGGGGAGGACAACCGCAACGCACTTTAGAGCTCATACTGTTATTATACCTTAATTAATCAAAAATCCCATTTGTTTTGTCCAGGGCCACAACGTCCGGCTCCCAGGCCAGTTATGACGTCCGTTACCAGGCCAGTTATGACGTCTGGCTACCAGTTCGGGTATCATGCCATTTTCCATTACATACTATTTAATTTTTGGAATTATAATTTGATGTTTGTTAAAAAAGATTAAAAATAATTGGAATTGAAGTTAAATTTGTAATAAATTAAATTGGAAAATCTAACGTGTAAAATAAAAATAACCTGAAAGGTTAAAGCGTTAACCTAAAATAAAATGTTACAAAAGACCACATTGCCTGTATGCAAGCAGATACAGGCAATAAACTGTCACATGGCAGCACGAAATGTGAGCTGCAGAATAGCTGGGCGAGAGATAAAAACTGGGGTGGCCGCTTACAAAAGAAAATTGATAACAAGAAAGAAGTGCACAATAAGGGCACCGAAAATTTTGGAATTTTGGAAACAGTTACACAATAGTGGAGGCTCCACCACTATCCTGTAAAATCAACAAAATGAAGAGAATGACGTGGGACTAAAACCATAGAAAACAAATAAGCTGGGTGTCCCACACGACAAAATGTCAATCAAAAGTTGAAAAACCATCAAAAAGTTGAAAAAGTAAACAAAACAATGCCCAAAACATTTCTAATCTTTCAGATAAAATTGTTTTTAAATCTTCATTGGTGTAAAAATTCAAAATTTGCTGTGTCGAATAACGCTAAAATTGAGTATCGGATTTAGATTCTACGACCTCGAAAACCCCTAGAGAGCCTTTTTCCCGGCTCTCTGGGGTCATCTGAGTTAATCCCGCTTAATCCCATAAATCCTCCGTATCCCCTAGGCTTAATTTAGTGTCACAGCAAATTCCGGTTCTACGAACCCGAAAACCCCTAGGGAGGCATTTTCCCGGCTCTGTAGGCCTATTTTTAGAGTTAATCCTACATAATTCCTTTAAATCTGGTACCTCAACCTCGTGGCACCGGTTAGGAGGGGTTTTAAGCTCCTCAAGTTAGGAGGGGGTACGCAGTCCACATAGCTAGGAGAAGGTACGCGATCCACATAACTAGGAAGGGATACGCAGTCCACAAAGCTAGGAGAGGGTACGCGATCCACATAGCTAGGAGGGGATCCACTGAGCCACAGTCCACACGATCCAAGTACCCCATTGTACCCCTAATGCTACACCAAATGCGCTCTATATACTACTCTCGCTTATGGGTTGCCAACACAAAAATTTTATAAAATCTTAACTAAATGGTTTTATCCCTCAGAACTATGTTGTTTGGCATGTTAATTTTTCTTGCTCGCTGATACTTGGAAAAAGGCAAAATATCGAAGTATTCTTCCTTAATTTTTTAAAATTTAAAAACTAGAAACATGTCTTAATTTGAGTATTGGAAACTATATACCTTTGCCAGCACCATAAAACGTCAAAACCTGGCGAATTTATGAAAACAAGTTTATGAACAATAGCGCCAAGCGTTAAGTATGTGGACCATACAATCAAGTAAAATCTTTTATTGTTATGCAGAAAGTTTGTTTTAGCCGATTTATCCTGCTCTTCGCGACAACGACCACACAGATTACGACTCCGCAAGGGAGACTACGATGGTGACTCATCAGATGTGGTCTCTGGGTTCGTCCATAATTTTTTGGTTGTAGTGTAATCTGCCTGATTGGGTGAACAATTAGAAACTAAAGAAAACATATGAGAAGCAAAAACCTCATTAAAACCTTATCCTTTTATTGGATTTATGTAAACAAGTTTATTTGGAATCCAGATTGCAGCAGCTTCGCCAGATTTCCAAAGCATCAAAGCATGTAAACTATGAACTTATCTATACGAGAACAGAGTCAACTTCAGAATAGCTGAGGAATCGGAAAAATGCCATTTTTGTTCATTGCAAACTTTCAATTTCCAATTAAGGAGGCATAACGCAATGCCCCCACTACCCACCCACATGGAAGGGGATGAAGAGACAAATATTATTAAAAGATTTATTTCCAATTCGTTCACTGTTCGTGCGGTATTTCGGGTTAGTTCTTGATACTTGTTGATCTAGTTGTACTGGTCTCTGTTGATGTTGTTATTTTTTGTACATGATGTGTCTAAACATTGTGATGTAAAAGACAGGCACTGTGCGTGAATGATAAGAATTGGCTGCAGTGCACACAGGTAAAGCTATGTCCTCACTTCTTCGTTTGTTTGTGGATCAAAAATGACTGTGCAAGCTGACAAGGCACGTGAATGATAAATTGACAGTGAAAATATCACTGCAACTGGAACAACATGCTGTACAAACATCATAGTAAAAGCGTTATATATAAATTGTTGATAAAATATTTATAGGACATAATGCTTTGTTGAAGATGGTAATTGGTGGTAGATAGCAGTTTTACAGAACAATCAAAACAAGATAAAGGACTCTATATAAGGCAGCTTTAAATGTTAAAAACTTGCCCACGAGCCGGGAACGGCAATTTTATTTTCCAAAATAATACAGATACGCAGTATGGCTGTATATTGGATTTTCCAATGTGCTGAATAGCTGCAGCAAGGTCTTTTAACGACCAACCAGTGTGCGAGCCCTCATAAAGAGCATTGCTCGTCTGAGTTATAGTACTGTTCCAAAACGTTACGAAATTAAAGATGCCATACTCTTTCTGTACCGTAGTTATTGCATACGTTTACATGACCTGAGTTTAAATGTTCCTGAGCTTCCATTTCCCAGAGAAATTCATGGTGCGCCTCCAAGGGAGAATGTTGTCGAGTGCGAACAGCTCCAGAACGAAGTAAACGTATTAACCGTGACCGGTGTATTACACGTGTATGACAACAATACCTGAGATTTTCTTAAGAGATTGGTTCAGCATTAACGAGCTGCGAAGTTGACGTCACAGTCGGACATCCTTTTTTGCGCAGTGCGCTAGTCAGGTGTCTGGTAGGTGTCCGTTCAAAACGTCTAAAGTTAAAACGACTAACGTTCATAACGTCTACCGACGAAATGTCTAACGAAACAGCAAAACCAGATTAATTCCTGAACTTAACGTTATATGTAAACAGAATGAATATAATGAATCAGTAACTCATCAAGTCGCAAAAGGCGCGACTAATCAGTTTAGATTAGTCTAAGTATATTAGTATTAGGTTAATTAGCAACAAGTTGCCGAACAAGAAAATAGTGAAACTCCTGTAATGGAAGCACCAGTAGGAAAACATATACTCAATGCAAACTTGATGAAAAACAATGAAAAGTGCGACAGAAAAGATCTACAGCTAACTTGTTTCTTTGTTGGATAAATTCGTTGTCCAAACTGTTGTCGAAACAAGCTGTCGTCCACATATATGAGCTCTTTGTGGGGTATACGTCGTTATGATATTCTAAGCAGAATGACGAAGACCAACAGCGCGTGCATTGTCACAGAAATGGTGGCATCGGCTTCGATGTTCCCGCGATTTTTGCAGTTGACGTATTTGCACAACTTGTAATCCTGGTAACACCCATGAGCTAATCTTAAGCATCATTGTTCACTTTCTGGCACTTCTGACAGAAATAATCAGTATTCATAACGCTGCCATTTTAGTTAGGCAAGTAGTCCGCTGCATGGCCTTTTTGACAATGTGTTCGCAGATTTTCTGATCTGGCAAACACTTTACCACAGTTAATGCAAGCAAGCTTTCAAAATTGTGTTTCAAGTGTTTCAAAATTCTTATGCAATTCCTGTTTACTGGATAAGCGTTCACTGCCTATTACAAAAACCCACGTTTCTAAAATAATATTGGCAAAAGTTGGCTGAAATCAATGAAGAAATTTAAGCGTAAACCGAAAAAACTGTAGCAGTGAAATGAGACTTGGGCAAACACAAGCATACCTAGCCACTAGTTTTGTAGTAATTACAAAAATAATAATATTTATAATAATAATAAGAAGAAGAAGAAGAAGAATATAGAGCAGAACCGGGATGTATCCTAATTTGGAAGCACAGCTTCAGACATGTACTTTTGGCACGTACCTATAGATTTTTTACAAATCAAATGTGTCAATTCATTCATGCCCCATCGTGCGAGGGAAAAAGGTTGGCACAAAAAGATTACTCGCTCAAAAAATTTTACTTCAATTGCAGCGAATGACACCAACGACTTACTCTGAAAAGTTGTATCCAGCAGCTGTCAAAATTTACTTTGCTTGAATTTGAAGTGACTGAAAAGTGCTTGATTTTAAATACGAAATAGCAACACTATAGGTCCATTTTGAGATAAGGCTTGTGAATTTTTTATCAACGCTGGCAGTTTCCAATAGCAATTGCCGTGAGTGCACGTGTATTTGATAAAGCTGATTTTTGAACCACCTGATTTTTGAAGGGATCAGATTTTTGATTTGTTTAATATTTTCATTATATTTTTAATCGAAGACTGATCGTACTAACAAATTGAAAATTTGGCTATTATTATCTTATTTGATATTATTGCTCAAAGTGGCTATTCTCCCAACGAAATATGTCAGTGCAAGTTACAACGAGATTGTGAAGGGGCAGCTTAACCCATCCCTGATTCATACCGAGAAGCCATTCTATTGTTTCAGTGCATGTATGCTAACATCTGCCTGAATTAGGTTGTTGATAGATGAATTTCAGCAAGCCTTTGCCCACAAGTCTACAACAATCTTTAGCTAGAATATTTACTTACAAAGAATTTGACAGTGAAGAATTAAGATTGGAACAGTTATATGTAACTAGCACAAAAAATTGAAAAATACCAATTTTTATAAAGCTGCTCGATGCTAAAAGTGTAAATAACTGAAACAAGCATAATTTCAAACAAAATATAAGCCCTTACAATTAAGAATCTTTCCCTTTTTACGGAAGTAAAAGCACATAAGCAAATTGGTTTCTTGTTAATTGATACCTTTCGTGCCAAAAGTAGGGAACACTTGAAAGTTCAGGATGCCCCTGGCGTTTTATTAACTATATATTGTTTCATCACAGCAAGATTTTTTGCGTCCAGAAGTGCGTCTGGACGCAAAGTTTCTTATCTGAACGCAATGAAATTTTAAAGGGACCTTAAACTCAGAATTTTTTTATTGTCTCGCTTTCCAAACATTTTACAGCTTCTGGGGAGGGGATCCCAAATTGACAAAGTTTGTTACCAAATTTGCAGAATATACAATTTTTGGTTCGTTTATTAAAGCATCCTGGCACAGTTCATCTAAAAACGTATTTCGCAAAGCATACACAAATAGGAATAATTTGAAATGACGCAAAAGTACCATTTCTCTCAGACTTGCATCTGCAAAAGGAAGTCTAAAAAGTTTAAGATAAATTTAGCTTTAATCAATCGTATCAAAAATTAATGCTTCACTGTTTTCGCCTTGAGTTACTGTACTATGCATGGCATACACGCTTCTTTGTATATTAATACAGACTTTATACCTATATACAGAATTCAAGAATTAACAAAGGCAATTTACACAAAAAATGCATCAGCGTTACCTCCTTTAGTTTGATGTATGTAACTGATGGCAAATTAATCCGTAATTGCAAAAAATCTTTGACTTCTGAGGAGCTGCGGCCCGCAGAACCCCACCCCCCCGCTATTCAAAAGCAATAACCTTTTCGGGCTTCAGTAATTCTCAGAATTTTCGAAACAGGATTTCTGTTATATGCGCTACCTTTCTTCTCAGTGATGTTAATATAATAAGCTATTTAACTAATAATTAGTTTAATTATATCATCAAAACATCGGAATAATGTGTGGCTATAATATCGAAAATTAGTCATGATAATGTTAGATGCAAAAGATTCCAAATTAATTATTTTAAACATTTGCATTACCGATTTTCCTGCAATCGCAAGAAATTTCTTCAACTTGGGGGGGTTCGGCCCTCCACACTCTCGCGTATATTTAGGGCGCATCTCAGATGTGTTATGAACGTGTATTACTGGTAAGCAACATCAATGTCATATGATTAAATTGTTTCATTGTAGAAATTATCGAAATTTTTATAAATAAAATAATTTTTGCACAAAAAACACGCTAAAACAATCATTTTAGCTGGACGCAACTTAAGCTTAGCAGGACGCAATATTGACGCAAATCCGAAAACCAAAAAATCTGTTTCATAGTGAATGCACTGTTAATTTCTGGCTTAATTTTATAGCAATCTCGTCAAGATTTGTAATGTGGCTGTCAACACCGTCACTGACCCACCTACGCCAGCTAGTACTCTTGTGGTAGTTGCAACTTCGATGGTCGATGGAAATACTGATGGTGTGATCGATAGTGATCAAATGCGCAGTAACGAGCTTCGCATTTATGGCACGAGTTTTCCATCGCCCTGCAAAGACAATTACAATTCAATTAGGTTTATTCAATTACAATTCAATTCAAGTACAATTCACGTTAGGAAGAAGTAGCTAGCGAAATGTTGAATACTGGAGAATATGGAGAATACTGGCAATATGGAGAATTTGGAGATAAATAGATTACACGTCTAGCTGGTAGCAGAGTACTGACTTCAACGCCTTACCAAACTTTCAAACATTTCATTATATACGATAACAAACATACGATAACGTTACTAACGAAAGTTCGGCTTTTAGAATAACTACTATTTTTGATATAATGGTTTAAATCTCTTTAAGCTTTTTATTTCTTTGCTTTCTCATCCCTTAATTTCTTGACATCCTCCGCCCCGGAGTCAGCGATAGCCTGGTCGTTACAGTCACTTGCCATAGGATCCTCCATTTCCAGTGGAACCAATTCTTTGATGGCACGTCTTCATTGGGACCCATTTGCCAGTTGGATCCTGAGCTGGTTCGGATATAGACCACGATGACATATGCAAGCGGACTAGCATCCGCAAAGCTTACAGGTTGGCAAGGATCATCAGAACGCAGTGGAATGGGGCGAACAAGCTGAACCGTGGAGGTGATTGATGTGGAGATATCCTCCCACTCGTGCTTGTAGGGGCTTTGCAGATCTTCGTCCCGTCCAATCTTCTCCTGCCACAACTTCTGCAACAGGATCCTCCCCTTGATAGTGACGGGACTAAAATATCCCATAAAATCAAATGGTTTGGCTAGGTACCGCAGTACTTGTTTCTTTGTCATGGATTCTGCAAAAGCAGGCATGGAATCGGGATCTAGGAAACTTTGAAGTTGAACGGACGTATTGTTGATAGGATTCGTAGCTAAGCATGGGAAAGATGACATTATTGTGCCATCTTTTTCAATAGAACCAGCAAAGTGGACTTGTTGTGTGGTAGTAGGTTCTTCGGAGGGTGTGTCGGAACTAGATGTGTCATGCTGATCAGCAA
Source organism: Trissonchulus latispiculum (assembly GCA_030248195.1). NCBI lineage: Eukaryota > Metazoa > Nematoda > Enoplea > Enoplida > Ironidae > Trissonchulus > Trissonchulus latispiculum. The sequence continues at coordinate 34,325 of JASAND010010627.1, read as the reverse complement.
TCAGACTGTTAGAGGTGTGAGCTGGAGAACTAGAGCTTTCTTTCTGGCGACACAAACCAGAGTTGTGTGTTGTTGCTTTGCAGTGATAACACGCCATCTGTCGTTTGTAGTTATTAGCAGTATGACCACTACTTGCTATCGGAGCTTCTGAACCACTGGCAGACCGTGAATTGGTAGCTTGACCAGCAGGCGCGACTGCAATCTGCTGGAATAGCAGTTGCATGCAGGCCGCATCCTCTCTTCGTTGTCGCTCCATCCACTCCATGTCTTCCTGGCGTCGGACTTCTTGACGTTCTAGAAGCTCTGTTGTATCGGGAATCGTGGTTTCTTGCGGACGGATAGGAACGGCAGGTTCAGATTCCGATTGGGGTTGAAATATGGCTGGAGACAGGTAAGGGTTTGGGTAAGACGTTCCGTGGCAGGGCTGGCTGGATGGCTAGTAGATGCCGGGCCTGGCTTCCGTAGGATACTGACTTGGAATGAGGCAGGGTCACAGTGGAAATTGACAATCAGCTCTGTCCGGGTGAAGATTCCGTCAAATAGGAGGTGCTGGGTTAGAGTAAAAGGAGAGCAGGTAGAACAGAACCATGAGAAGGGCCGATCTAGGGTACGCAAGACTTCGTACAGTTCAAAAGTCAGGGATCCATGGGATTTCTCAGTGATGCACCACATGCACCACCATCGTTGGCATTGATCACATTGGATTGATTCTGGCACGACATTTTGGCAAACTGAGCATGGCAAATTGTCAGTGCCGGCTGGCTCAGACATCATGGATAGAGTGGGACACCGATCCCACAGCTGGAGTTGGATAACCAGAACCAATGGCACAGAGCATAAATCACGCTCTGCTACCAGCAATATGGAGAATTTGGAGATAAATAGATTACACGTCTAGCTGGTAGCAGAGTACTGACTTCAACGCCTTACCAAACTTTCAAACATTTCATTATATACGATAACAAACATACGATAACGTTACTAACGAAAGTTCGGCTTTTAGAATAACTACTATTTTTGATATAATGGTTTAAATCTCTTTAAGCTTTTTATTTCTTTGCTTTCTCATCCCTTAATTTCTTGACAAATACTGATTCTCAGCTGCCTACTTTGCAAGACCTTGTGCGAAACCTTAACGACAGTTTCAAAAGGTATAAAAAAAGATGCTACAACAGGGCGTTTTTGTCAAAGTTCTGACGTCGAATCGTCGTTTCGTCTGATCGTTTTCGGTCGGTTTGGATCTCATTCTGTTGGCATCGCACACCACGGTAGAAACCTGTGACCTTAGTATCGTTCCAATCCTAGCCAGTCAACACAGTTTATTCCATAATCCGCTTACTAACAGTTAACTAGCTAACTAACTAACACTAAATAGAGTCAAACTTTGCAATTGAATTACTTCCTTTGGGGACATTGAAATTGGAAGAGTCCCCGTGAAGAAATTGCCGTCCGCCAAAAACCATACCAATAAAAACTGCAGCTAAGCGAAGCATTGCTGCATTCATTGAGCTATGTACGAAAATTGCTTACTTCATTGCAAATTCGAAGGTTTGAACAGTAAAAGCTTTGGCTATGCTTTCTTTGCAGCTACTTTGCCAGCACCTATATTTAATTTCTAAATGCTGTGATCGGTAGTGTTGTTCACCGGACCAATTTGTCGTCGCCGGTCGACCTCTACTGGCAGGCCGCTGCCTTTTGCCTTGCCTCTGCCGTACCACTTTTCGCCGGCTATCCAAAATACAAGTAAAAATATGGATATTTGACGGTTTTCAAGGCAGATTGTGATTGTAGCACGTTTAAGGCGATAAGCCGCAGAAACTATCACCGGACGGCCTGTATTTGACGGCCTGTCACCGTTCTGGGCCGGCCGGCCCACTCTGGGCCTGAACCGGCCGGCGGCCGGCCGGTCTAGACGGGGCGGTGCACATAGCACCAGTGATCAGTGACGGAACCGGGTCATTTAAGCTTGAGTCACTATGTAAGCCTAACAACTCTAAATTTTCGACTTCCATGTTCCATCACCATACGAAAAAGTATAACTAACATGTATTTGCTTTATATATTGGTTTTTGAAAAAATATTGAATGATACTGCGGCACTTTGCAAAGTGCAGAAATGAGTTGGCAAAATTAATAAATTTTCCGTTTTCAAAATTTTGCAGCGTTTAATTAGGAGTACTTTTCCTAAAAAGAACTGAGTACTTGGGAAATTTTCAATTAAATATAATCCTTAAAGATTATTAATAAATATATTAGATTCAATTAAATATAATGTTGCTTGGTATAAACGGCATGCTAAAAGCAATAAAAACGAATCTTGCAAAAGGCTGCCCTGGAGCGGGCCCTGTTGCACAAACGACTGATTACTAATTAATTAGTAATCAGTAATCTTTACAATCAGTAACTTTACTGATTGCAATCATTAATCAGCAACAGTAATCAGTGGTCTTGTGTAACAGAAAATAACTTACTGATTAGTCATTACTGATTGCTGATAACTGATTTAGAATTGGTGCAAGAGGGCCCTGCACCCAGAACTGGAAGTGGGTCGCGGCGGGTACAAAACGGTCGTGTAGGGTGTGGGTCACAAAGTCTGACCCGCGGGTCAAAAGCGGGTGAAAATGGGTCAGTCGAGGCTCCGAAAATTATATTTTAATCCTATAATTTCAAGCATGTTTCGGCTTCAGATGGCTTCTGACTTCGGCTTCAGATGGCTTCTGACTTCGGCTTCTGGTAATGATAATATTTTTCTTTTTGCAAATGCTCTGCCCAAAATTATCCCAGCTTCTGCATAGCGATACCTGCCAATATTTTGGTAAATAACAGAAGAACAGTGTTTAACATCTAGATCTGGAATGATTTCTGTAAACATTAAGTATGTGCAAAAAATATGTAGACGTTAAAACTTATGTACGTACACAATGTGAAAACAATCTGCAAGATTTTCCCGTACCAGGCTTTGTAAATTTTCGGAGGAATTGCATATATAAGAAACAATTAGGCCTTCGGCTAGCCTCAGCGCATCATTAATCAAAGTGGGTCATGTAGGCCCAACAGATATTCGTGGGTCTCGGGTATGGGTCAAGAGAACGGTTAAGCGCCCGGTAATCGAGGGTCGGGTGAGGGTCAAAAATTGTGACCCATTTCCAGCATGATGACGAAGTGATATCAAACCTAAAATTTGAAAAAGGAAATAAACAGCTAAGCCAAAATGTTTTGTAGGTTGTGTATACGCAGAGTTGGCGCCGGGTCCGGGTACCCGCGGGTCCGAATCCGGCTCCGGGTCCAAAATACTGAAGAAACTGGATTTTGGTACCTTTAGGGATGTTAAAACATTATAATTTGTTGTTTTTCTAAAAAATATTGGTAGAACCGATGTGTTAGGCATTGAGATAGAATGCTTAGTAGTTGTCTAGCTTGTTGTTGTTGTTGTTGTCTTTCTAATTTATGCTGCTCTGCTGGGCCAGAAACAAAATATGTAAATTAGAATTGGAAGCAGAAATATGATAACTCGAATTGAGTTAGTATAAGATTTTGCAATGCACGCAAAAATAAGTCTACTAAACAAGCTCAAGGACATTGTTTTAAAATACAAGCCACGAAAAATTCGTTCACCTGCTTTCCTCCAGAGCAATAGTGTCTCTGGACTCATGACAAAAAACTGCTACCGATATACAAACGAGATCCCAAACTAGCCTTAGCGCTCAAATCATATAAAAGTTATCGTAAAGCGTAAAATAAATTTACCTAAAGCTTATCGCAGGTTTTATTCATGACTGGGCTATTAATAAAGCTGCAGTGAAATTTATGACTGCAGTGAAATTTCAGAATGCAGTGAAGGTTTGAAATGCAAACTGGTTCTGTTTTAGATCCGGGTACCCGGATCCGGGTCTGGACGGGTCCGGGTCCGGCCTAACGGGTCCGGGTCCGGGCCAGGTCTGAAATTTTGGACCCGGAGCCAACTCTGTGTATACGGTTTTGTCAATTTGTAAATGAATGTCAAATTTGGAATATGGACGTTTTTGGACTTTTCTCGTTCGATCAGCTTTAGCTGGTAAGTTAAAGTGACAGAGCACTGTTAAAAAGACTCCTGTAGAAATTACAGGAATTCTTGTAGTTCTCTACAAAAGTGCTCCTGCCCCTGTGCGGTCAGTCACTAGAGGAGCTTCCTGTATTTTCCACAAAAGTAACTTTTGTATTTTTACCGGTCTCTGGAATAGTAAAAATTACAGAAGTTTCCTGTAGAAAGTACTAAGCAAACCTGTAGTTTTTATTACAGGAATTTCCTGTAGAAAATACAAAAGAAACCTGTAGTTCTGTTCGACATTTTTACAATCCTATATCAGATACCAAACCTGTATTTTTTACAAGACAAAACCTGTACATTTTACTGGAGCGACCTGTTAATTCAGAAGGGGGAGGGGGCAGGTGTGGGGGGCGACCGCTCCCAAAATATTTTCGGCAGGGAGCGGCCGTTACAAAAAAATCACCCAATGGGTGTTGGAAGACAGAAAATTTGAAAAAAATTCAAAAATTTCAGTCTTCAAAAATTATGACCACTGTCGCCCTTATATACAAAATTTGCGTTATCAGCGTATCGAGTACTTTCCTGTGAGCAAACCTGTAAACCAGTGAAAACTACAGGTTTCATTTGTACTGAATACTGGTCTAAGTTGTAATCAATTCTACCAAAGTATGTCCGGTAAACACTACCAACGATGACTTGTAGAAATTACAAGACTCAACCTGTATTTTCTACAAAAGCTTTTGTACTTATCATCTACAAAAGTGATTCCTGTAGTTTCTACAGGAACATTTCTAAGAGTGAGTACGCAGTACTGAGCTTCCACCGTGATAAAAACAGGTAAACCGAAAAGGTTGTGCTGTTTTAGTGTTTTAGGCACGAAACTTTAGCTTGGACTATTGCAGTAGCAGAAATTAAAATAAACCTCAAATTACAGTATGTTTATGCCTTCTCTGAAGGCTGGTAATCGGTATTTTGCTTTGCCGACTGAAACAGAAACTATATATTCTAGTCCGCCAACTAAAACTGAAACTGTTGCGGTCCAGCGACTAAAACTGAAGCCAGCTACGTAAACAACACTATAGCGATAGGGTTGTCGATCGATTGAACTGACATTTTGTGTTCTAGTTCTGCTTCTAGTTTTCCGCTTAATTTCGTCGCATCCCACCTATCTCAGGTAGCAATAAGCCCTGAGTTCTGGAGCTACATCTTTCCTGCACATAGCAAGAAAAACTTTGAAGCTAAAACAAATTGAACTCTGCAAAACTGAAAGCCTGGAAGATAAGTTGTACATATTGAATGTCAACGTATGCCTACACTTGAAGCAAGCACAAACGTGCCGGTATATATAATTACTTAATCATACCGCTCATGCACGTCTTTCATATAAATAAAAATTCCTGATAGCTAAATTCCGATATTTTAAAATGGACATCATATAGAAGGAATCAGTAGGACGTGGCACAATTCCCCAGTCGCCGGCCACAGTTGAAGAATAAAATGAATTTCACGACCAGTGGGACTCGAACCCGCGGTCTACAACACGAAGGCACTCTGAGCCACAGATGGCTCAGTGGAGAGGGCTTGAAACTAGAGTTGGGACCGGTTCCACTAGAACCGGTTGGAACCGGAACCGGACCAGGAACCGAACCGGACGGAATTTTAGAACCGGAACCGGAACCGGTGGGATTTGGAACCGGCCGGTTCCTTTCTTAAAAATGGTCTTGAACTAATTTTTTGCAGGAGTTTAAATTTTGCAAAAGCTGGAATTTGTGGTTGCCATTCAGTGTTGCCATTCATGTTATCTTTTTCAAACTAGTGACTGAAATTGAAACTAAAGATCTACATAGTTTGAACCGAAACTAAACAAATTTAGACCTGAAGGCTAAATATGTAGGATGAGACTGATAATAATTAAGAATTTCAAACTAAACGTGAAATGAAGGTACAATAATTGGCACTGAAACTGAAGCTGAAAGTCCATAGAATAAATTTAGAGCCTAAACTGGAAACGACATAGCTTCAGTTTCCACTGAAGGTGACACAAACTCCCCTTTTCAGGTGATCGAAGCACGTTTCAGCTTTCGCTGAAGCCGAGGCATAGAATTAAGAGAAATTTCAAATATTTCTTTGACTCAACATTAGTGACATTATCCCGTCTGAGTTAAGACAAAAATTAAATGTTAAACATACTTAAAAAATTAGGAACATGTATTGCAAGGGAAAAGTTCTACTTCCTGTATTCTGGAATTTCGTAATTTTGTGTTTTCATGCTTCTGATTTTTCAAATTTTGTTAAGTAATTTTGTGTGTTTACCAAAATACAATTGTGAAAATGTCTCTAAATTAATTTTAACGAATTTTTGAAATTTTCTGTTCTAAAATTCCAATTGTAATTGATGAAAGAAGGGCATTTTCGTTCAGACGTGACCGATACGGGTGCCGAATGAAAACTTTAACCAGCTTACATATCTGAGTATTAACCTCAAAGAAAAGATGAGAGCCCGATGGGATGTAGTCGGAAATTGAGTATATCTTCTCAAAAAATTGGTAAATGGAAGGTGGTGTTGTCAGCACGCAAGATTGAAGCAATATTTTTTAAAAAAGTAGTAAATTTTACAGGAGTAGAAAACTTCGAAAGTTGTGTACTTATTTTCCCATTTTTAGGCTATCGGCATCTGAGACGAAAGTCAATCAAAGTTCAAGTAATGAACAGCCTGTAGAAGTAATCTGTTAGCTATTTTGTTTAATCAAGCGACTGTACATTTCTTCGTTAAATATAACTTTAATATATATGTTCTTCTTTCCAATTTGGCTTTCAGCTTTTAAATATTTTAAATGCATTTAAATTTTTTGGAAACTATTTGCTTCTTTAGGACACTGTACTCTTTTTAAAGAAATAAAAATTTAAGCTCCAGTATATCTCAATTCTCAGCACGTTTTACTGAAACGTTGTGCAGTTTGCAAGATTCTGTTCAGAAGGCGCTGCCTGCATGTAGATGCACAGTAGAATCTCACCATTAATTATCGAAACAATTTTCTCGACCATACTAAAGCTTTAATGTATGTTGTGCATATAGTAACAGCATTTGTAATAGAGCAAACTCAAAGTAAGGCAAAAACTTTAAAATTCAAAGTAAACAAAAAAGTTTAACCCAGTTGATTATTGCATTACCTATTCCAATTGTTTTGCAACATTGCTTTATAATTTTGATTGTATAACCCTTGCTGGGACCTGCATCCAATATTAAATGTTTAAATGTACTTGGATTAAATGTTCAATCTACTTAAGTACGAATTTTATACTTGGAAACGGGGACCGGAAGCTAGAACCGGAACCGGTCCCAACTCTACTTAAAACCGATATCAAGCAAGTTTCAGCACAGACAAAACTAATATCCAACAGCTGAGGCTAACTAGCCTAATCAGTCTAACCACTTGTGCCTCCGACGAAACACAAGAGACAGAAACAACTGGAACCATGGCCCAATAGCCACCCAACCAACAAAGCTTCACTCGCCAATCGCACAACTATTCCCCATAACTAACAACTACTATGACATTCTAATATCCTAACCAACTATTCCAACCATACAACTTTAATATTATCTCCACAATTTACGTGTCAAATTTGCATAACAGCATAACGTTCAATAAATAATTAGATTGTTCTTCAATCAGGAAAAGTGGATTCCATTGGAATTGAAGACGCAAAGCAACCTGAAAATATAAATTGCGAATGTACTGTAATGCAATGCGATGTGTACTAACAGGTCGCTTTTGCAGTTACGGTAATACAAACGGCAAACAATTAGGCAATCGGTCCTAATATACTGGTTTGCTTTCGGGTATCTTTCACTTTCACGGCTTTAATCTTTTACGAAACTATGTTAAATGCACAGGCTGAGGAAGGACAATGCTGCTTTATTTACACCAATCGATACAGCATTAAAATTCTACGAATGCCTATTAGCCGGACTTTATTGCTTTGCGGTACAGATTTGGTCAAAAATCATTTTGGCAAAACTGCGATTATTCTGTTTTGAACATCAATTTCTCAAACACTACCAACAGATTCGAACGATTTTTGGCAGGATGCAAATTCGCACTATTGTGGAAGGACGTTTTGATTGGTTTCAGCTAAAGCGTTTCTAGTCACGAGAAAATTCAGTGCAAAGCTGATAAATTTGGTGTCGCCGTGCACCTTGCGAATTTTCCAAATCATTAAGAGACATTGAGCCAAAATCCAATAAAGGTCCCTCTGCCCATAAAAATGTCCTCTATATGATAGCACAAAAAGAAATTTTAAGAAATCAATGTTTGAAGATCAACGATCTACATTTATCTGGCGTGTCTAGAAATGCAAAATTTTTCCAGTTAAGATTCAAAAGTCGAACGTGCACATGATAGATTTAAAATCATGTATTGATTTCTTTCCAACTCCAAAATTCCTAAAACTAGTGTTCCAAAAACCACTGCACAAAAGGAAACTACCACCTCAAATGAAGTTTCCAAATGATCGAATTTAGGTATCCCAATTGACACAAAAAGTTTTGCCCCAAACGAAAGCATTTCTGAATAGAGATTTTTTTATAAACTGCTGTCGTTGCGTTTTAATAATTAATTAGAAGTATTCACGAGGAATTTGCCGGTATTCTGATATAAATCGGATTCTGGAAGCACCCGTGTAGTACGGTTGACGGTGTTGTACATTGTTCAAACTGTGGTGTGATAAAACGATTTGTAACTCTGAGACTTTATAAATATTTCAATACGTAAGTATTTTTTAAACTTTCAGTTTCGCCGAATCCAAGGAAAAACCCAAAAAATTTCAACAAAATATAAATTTCAGCAAACTAAACTCTTTCAAATTTAAATTAAAAGCAAATTAAACTTTCAAAATGGTGAACTTAAAGGTTGAAAAGTTCCTGCTATTCAATAGGCGTTTGTCAGGTTTGGCAATCAGCAATTGATTATCAGCTACCAAAATAAAGTATTGAACAAATTTCGAATATACCTCAGCAGGTCATCCATGTCCAGGGTTCGGGCCCGCTTATCACCAAAGGAAGAGTCGGCGAGAATCTTCTCAATCAGAGTTTTCATGCAAAACTCGCTGGGCATTGGCTGCAACCAAAGATAAATACAAAAAACAACTAAATGACAAGGCCTACATATTATTACGTACAAAATGACAAAATCGATGGTATTATAAATCTGAACATAAAAATTAGAGAAAAAGACAACCTACATAATACTTCTCAGACAATATCAGTTATCACCTAACAAACATTTACATTATTCGGTTAATGAAACGATAAAGTATCAGCTTTGTAGCTAAGTAGGATCTGTCTCAAGCCCAAGTGTCAAGCCCAGGGGGCTTGAAATCTGCCGGTTCCATCAATATAGCACCAAATTCCAAAATCCGAATAAGCCAGGCTCGGATTTAAATAAATTGGGCAGATTAATCCAAATCCGACGGCATCGAGTCGCGGTTTTAGAAGCTAGAATTTACAAATGCCGTGGCGGATAAATTTTGGGGCCAATCTTCTATATACCTGAAAATACAGTTAAATTTGCTTTGAGGGATGTCTTACTTGATTTTTGAGGGCGGCATGGACCCGGTAATTTTTCTCCAGAAGGGATAAAATATTGGTGGTTCTAGAAAGAAAAAACATCGTAAAGCAAAAGTATTGCAACCAAAAACACAAATTGTCCAGACTTAGCATAGAATAAATTTAAATATTTGCAGGTACCATTAAATGTCCGTAAATACTGTACTTACATATAATAGGGCCTATTTCTTTAAAGATTAAAATGGTCGGATTAAGCGGATTAAAAATCAGCCGGATTAAACGGATTAAAATTAACTCGTTTAATCTGACCATTTTTAATCCGAGGATTAAACGAGTTGATTTTAATCCATTTAATCCGCCATTAAAGAAACAGCGATTAAAAATTTTAATCCGCCAACTTTTAATCCGTTTAATCTGCGTACCTGCACGAGGATTAAAAACTAAAGTCTGACACAAAAATGTGTGTACAAAATCTGTAAGGCCTCCAGTGAACTAAATATACGTCGTAACCCCATAAAACCATATATTTTCGGAATCCTTGCAGCGAGACGGACATTTTTACAAAATTTAAATTTTTTTTAAAATTCAAAAATTTTAAAATATTGGTTTTTCGGGGAATTTTTTCGGACCGTTCAAGGTATTCAGCTCATTCATTCAGAAGAATTTTTCCATCCGAAGACGCATCGATTGACACAAGAATGGAAAAAATCGGTTGAGAAATAAGCATTTTATTCTAAAAACTCGTTTTTCCATTTTCTTTGATGTTTGCCGCTTTTTGCAGCTTTGACTGGTTGTTACTCACGACTCGCTCAACGGAAATTTTTTCGATTTTTTTTTCACCTGATATGTGGTATTTCAAATTTTGAAAGTCGATTTTTTTTGAAAAATACCACTTTTTGACCCAAAATTTCGGCAAAGCAAAATTAGCAAAAGTGAGTAAATATAAGATAATCATAAAGTTCAAGCTGAGCTGAATCCAACGATATAAAAGTTTTGTTGCTACGACTTATATTGCGTCAGCAGTGAATTTTTGAATAATATCCCTTATTTCAGCTGGTTTTTGATAGTTTACACTGATTCAGTCAAATCACGGCGGCAACATCAAAGAGAGCCAAAAACCAGCTGAAATAAGGGATAATGTTTGAAAAATCATTGCGGACGCAATATAACTCGTAGCCACAAAAACTTTATATCGTTGTATTCAGCTCAATTTGAACTTTATGATTATGCTATTTTTACTCACTTTTGCTGAAATCGCTATGCCGAAATTTTGGGTCAAAAAGTGGTATTTTTCAAAAAATCTACTTTCAAAATTTGAAATACCACATATATCAGGTGAAAGCGGACGCCTAGGCGATCCTGAAAATCTAATCGAAAAAATTTCCGTTGAGCGAGTCGTAAGTAACAACCAGTCAAAGCTGCAAAAAGCGGCAAACATCAAAGAAAATGGAAAAACGAGTTTTTAGAATAAAATGCTTATTTCTCAACCGATTTTTTCCGTTCTTGTGCCAATCGATGCGTCTTCGGATGGGAAATTCTTCTGAATGAATGAGCTGAATGCCTTGAACGGTCCGAAAAAATTCCCCGAAAAACCAATATTTTAAAATTTTTGAATTTTAAAAAAAATTAAAATTTTATAAAAATGTCCGTCTCGCTGCAAGGATTCCGAAAATATATGGTTTTATGGGGTTAGGACGTATATTTAGTTCACTGGAGGCCTTACAGATTTTGTACACACATTTTTGTGTCAGACTTTAGTTGAAAATGCAGGCCACAGATTAAACGGATTAAAATTAATCTTTAAAGAAACAGCGATTAAGCAGGTTGAATTAAAATTAACTCTTTGATTTTTTAATCCGAAGTGAAAATAAAGAAACAGGATTAGATTAAAATTTTAATCCTTGGTGCATTAAAGAAATAGGATTAAATTTAATCCGTTTAACTCGCTGGATAAAATTTTAATCCGTTTAATCCGAGGTGCTATTTCTTTAATGCGGATTAATTTTAATCTAATCCTTTTAATCTTTAAATAAATAGGGCCATATTAATAAAAAAATTTTCGAACAAGCCCCCCCCCCCCCACCCGTACAAGGTACAAGCCCTATCGCCGTCGGGAACAAGGAGTAACGAAGAAATGGCCGGGAAAAATTAGTTTCTACACTAACATTAAAAACTTAACACTAAGAGCATTTTCGCGCAGCGAGTTAAAAGAGTTAAAATTAACTCAATCCTTTTCGCAGAGGGTTAAAAAAGTAATAGTCAGTTCATTTTAACTCGCCAACAGGGTTAAACCATAGTACAACCAAAAAATGTGTATACAAACTTTGACCGTTTATAGCAGATTAACCTTTGGAGTAAACCCCAACAATGTACGTATATATTTTTAGAATCCTCAGGAACCCGAGATTTTGAAAATTCGGAAAAACCCGGAATTCCTGGTTTCATTCACGGAAAATCTAAAATTTTTAGTTTTTCGCCCAATTTTTATCGCAATCAAAATTATGTTTTTACGATCGAATAGAGCTAACCGAGCTGCATATGTTAGCTCCCAGAAAATTTTCACGAAAATGCACCCAATTTCCGGAATTCCGGGTTTTCAAAATCTCCGGATTTTAAAAATTTTCTCCAATATCCACAAGATGGGTATCATTCGAAAGCTCTTATCGAGCTGAACAACTTTTGTAATTGAATGAACTCTTGAAAATGCACACAATTCCCGGTACTCGAGAAAACCGGATTTTCCGGATTTTAAAAATTTTCTCCAATGCCCCACAATATGGGTATCATTCGAAAGCGCTTGATGAGCTGAACAAATGTTGTAATAGAACAATGTCTGAAAATGCACCTAATTCCGGAAATTCACGAAATCCGGATTTCACTCTCGCTTGGAACGTATTAGCGAATTCCGAGAACTGGACTCATTTCTGCGAGTTGGTTCTATTACAAGATTTGTTCAGCTCATCAAGCGCTTTCGAAGATACCCATATTGTGGGGTATTGGAGAAAATTTTTAAAATCCGGAAAATCCGGTTTTCTCGAATAACGGGAATTGCGTGCATTTTCAAGAGTTCATTCTATTACAAAAGTTGTTCAGCTCGAAAAGAGCTTTCGAATGATACCCATCTTGCACGCAATTCCCGGTATTCGAGAAAACCGGATTTTCCGGATTTTAAAAATTTTCTCCAATACCCCACAATATGGGTATCTTCGAAAGCGCTTGATGAGCTGAACAAATCTTGTAATAGAACCAACTCGCAGAAATGAGTCCAGTTCTCGGAATTCGCTAATACGTTCCAAGCGAGAGTGAAATCCGGATTTCGTGAATTTCCGGAATTAAGTGCATTTTCAGACATTGTTCTATTACAACATTTGTTCAGCTCATCAAGCGCTTTCGAATGATACCCATATTGTGGGGCATTGGAGAAAATTTTTAAAATCCGGAAAATCCGGTTTTCTCGAGTACCGGGAATTGTGTGCATTTTCAAGAGTTCATTCAATTACAAAAGTTGTTCGAATGATACCCATCTTGTGAGTATTGTAGAAAAGTTTTAAAATCCGGAAATTTTAAAAACCCGGAATTCCGGAAATTGGGTGCATTTTCGTGAAGAATTTCTAAGAGCAAAAATATGCAGCGGGGGGCCAGCTCTATTCGATAGTGAAAACAAAATTTTGATTGCGGTAAAAATTGGGCGAAAAACCAAAAATTTTAGATTTTCCGTGAATGAAACCCAGAATTCCGGATTTTTCCGAATTTTCGAAATCTCGGGTTCCTGAGGATTCTAAAAATATATAAAATCTTTGGTTTACTCCAAAGGTTAATCTGCTATAAACGGTCGAAGTTTGTACACACATTTTTTGGTCGTACTATAGTTAAAAATTTTAACCCTATATACTGTTTTAACTCGGTTAAGCCTAAAGCCCGGTTTTAATACAAGTCCGTCTGTCCATTTTAGCGTAAGAAAATGTTCAACTCTGCTCAACAGTTCTTAAGCCCAACCAAAGACCTCCGATGCGAACAAACGGACAAATTCGTTTCAAGTGAGTCTAGGACCAAACGGACAAGCACAAACCGGGCTTAAACATTTACCGGTCAGTCAAGGATGGATATCAGGATTGGCTAGAGCCCATGCCCAAGGTAGAATGATTCAGTACAAAAAGAAGGAGAGAACCCCACCCTTAGGGAGTTTCGAATACCGAATTTAAATCAATGGTGAACCTGACATCAGTCTGAATTTCAGGAATCCAATCCCGGTGCTTCTCTAAATGATTCTAAGAAGTTTTTGTCTACCTCCAATTTCTGAATGAGTTATAAATCATGTGAAGATATAATTTGTCAGAAAAAATGCAAGGAAGAAAACTTACTTAAAGATGGCCAAAAGGGTTTTGTTTTTGCGCAGAAAGACAATTCGAAGCAAACCGTCCCATTCCTGAAAATAAAAACCAGACAAGTAGGTATTACAAGCAATTTACACAATTTACAAGGCAAATTTACACTTGAAAAAACATCTCTATTTCTATATCCTATTAGACAACACAGACACCAGGTCAGGGCAGAACGGAATTGTATAGAAACTTTCGAAGTGTAACTTTCTACACAGAGAATCCTGCATGAGAATAGAAAAACTAGGGAACCACACCCCACCCAATTTAGCACGTTCGGTACACCAAAACGACAGATTATGAGCATTTATTTATGTGTACAGTATTGCACAAAGTTCATTTTCTCGAATTTCGCTAACTCCTCTAACCTCGCCAAGCTAGCCACATTAGGCTACATTTAGATAAGTTCACGAAAAAATTAGTAAACTTGCCAAATTCATTAGCCAGCTAATTTTAGGTTGAGGGGTGTTCTCCATATCCACCAAAAATTGACAAAAAAGTTTTTGAAACCTAGTCCAGACTCAAAATTTGCTGCCTTCGCGAAGTTATAGCTAAAGTGTCTAAGGCCCTATTTCTTTAAAGATTAAACGGATTAGATTAAAATTAATCCGCATTAAAGAAACAGCACCTCGGATTAAACGGATTAAAATTTAATCTAGCGAGTTAAACGAGTTAAACGGATTAAATTTAATCCTATTTCTTTAATGCGCCTAGGATTAAAATTTCATTCTAATCCTGTTTCTTTATTCACACTTCGGATTAAAAAACTCAACGAGTTAATTTTAATCCGACCTGCTTAATCGTTGTTTCTTTAAAGATTAATTTTAATCTGTTTAATCCTCCGCCTGCATTTTCAACTAACTTTTAATCCTCGTGCAGCTACGCGGATTAAATGGATTAAAAGTTGGCGGATTAAAATTTTTAATCGCTGTTTCTTTAATGGCTGATTAAATGGATTAAAATCAAGTAGTTTAATCCGTGGATTAAAAATGGTCGGATTAAACGAGTTAATTTTAATCCGTTTAATCCGTTTAATCCTGCATTAAAGAAATATAAATTAAAATTTTAATCCGGCTGATTTTTAATCCGTTTAATCCGACCATTTTAATCTTTAAAGAAATAGGCCCTAAGTGTCTAAATGTCTAAAACGTTGTAAGTGTCTTTATGTTTTCTGTCTGTACTTATGTTCTCCGGAAAAAATTTGAGACCGAAGCATTGGGAGAAATTTAGATGGCCTAAAAACTACACTCTCGCTGCCTATCGCCCACATATGGGCGATGGCCGGTTTGGCATAGCATGCCATCGCCCATATACGGGCGATACGCAGACATGATTTCAATGGACTAGGAATTTTGTTGGCATGGTAAATATGACATTAAATATCACTATGGCATGCAGAAAAGGCCTCTAGATAGATTGAGATAGATAAAGTTACAAGGCTGATAGTAACGAAATGGCCTTCTGTAGATTAGTAAGTAACGAGATAGGGATGTGGCATGCGGGAGTGGATTACCAAAAATCACGTGGCAGCGAGAGTGTTAAAATAAAATAAAAAATATGCAGATTAATTTTATTTAGTTTATTTATTTATTTTAGTTTATTTTTAAAATTCAGTTTTAGTACCAAATAAATGATTTTACCAGTCGGAAACTTTGACCAAAAAGGTAAAAGAAAATGTCATCTCTGGGCACCTTTCAGTGACTGGGGAAACTTCAAAAGATTAGGATGAGAAAGAGTGGGGGGGGGGAGGGAAAGACCAACCTAAACATGGGTGTGGGCACCCACCCGCCCCACTTGTAAAACGAGGCTGTGTATATAGTCAGATCTAACTGTTGCTATGTAGCAGGGGCGTTGCACCAAGATTTTGAAAAGGAAGGTTTTGGCAAAAATTTACTGAAAACCAGGAGATTTTGACACAAATTCCCACTTATTGTAACTAAGTATTGATAAAATTTTCCTTCGGACAACCCAAAAGCGGGGTTTTCAATCCCCAAATCCCTCCCCTGGATACGGCCATGCTCTGGAGATACCGCTTAAAATCAGAAAGATCTCGTTAGATTCAGATCAGATGAGAAGTAAAATCAGTCTCATATTCTCAACCTCAGTAATATTTATACCTGATAGGAAAGGGTGGGATAGGGCAGTTTGGGCTCGATGCGAACCACGCTGGAATCAACCTGAGGTGGCGGCCGGAAATTGTTCTTCCCAACCTAAAAACAGACAAACATCAAACAGTCATGATCACGATAAAATAAATCGCACAGAATAGATTCAACAAATTTTCTGAACAACAATCAGGGGGAGGGCGGCCGCCCCCTCCCTTGTCGTTGCGATTCGAAGGTAGGAAAAATTAAGGGAGAAAAATAGAAAAAGCCGGCGACGCTGCTTTTTAATTCTTCACGGCGCAATGTATTGTGATTAAGGAGAAGACGCTTGCAAAACGCGAAAATGCATCCGATTTTCCGAAACATTTCTATATTTGTCTGAAAATTTGTACTATTGTTACTTTTTTCACAATTTACTGGTAAGACAGAGTCAAATACTGGAAGCTCCTGGTTAACAAACTTATTTAAGGTGGTGATTCCCTTTGGTCACATAAAGTTTGCACAATTATTACTCATTCATTACTTGGAGTTAAGAAGCCATTTTTATATCAAAATGTAGCTTGACATTTTCTCTTTTAATGCATGCCACGAAACTAATGTTGCTTTTCTAAAATATTTTTAACACATTTTGGAAGAAGTATAATTTTCCAGAATTTTTGCAGACTCAAGTAAATTTTTTCGCGAGACATCGGTTATATCATTTGTTCACATTTGTTCAGTAGCAGCCCTCCAGCTTGCATGATGAATGCTCCACAATCTTTGGAAAAAATTGGTCGTGTTTTTTGCAAAAACTACATTTTTTATGATAGCAGCCTACAGGATAGCAGTTGGAAGATGATCATGCGTCGGATAATTTGTCCCTGTGAGACCGTCAGATCGACGCCCTTAGTTTGATTTTACGGCTTGCGAAGGTCAAGAAATGTTGGATAATTTGATTTCTGCAAAAATGACAAGTTTTCGACGCCAAAACAAGAAAACCGGCTATATCTCACGGTAGAGAAAGGCTAGAAACTTACTTTAAAAAGCAAAACTGTGAAGCTCAATGAGATCTTTCGAATGAATATAGTTATAGCTATGCAGTTGCTGCTCAACTGTCACAAATTGGCAAAAACCGTCCTGAACGGAAATCTCGACATTTTGAACCGGGATTGCGCGGAGAGTGTTAGAACGCCAAATGAACTTATTTCGGAAAGTTTCATCAAATTTCATTTTATTTTGAGCCGTCAACCAACAATATGTGCCCAAAAGGAATCACCACCTTAAACATTTAATTCACTATACTGGGGGACTGAAACCTTGTCACGTATTCTAACTAGGTCACTAATTTGTTATTGGGAACACTGCCGAACAATTAACACGTATAGGTGTCCGAACCAATCAATTTCCAGATTCTCAAAATCTTTATAAAACGACCCGAATTCTGAGAATTACAAGCAATCACAACTTTTAGGCCAATCAAACTTTTCCAGTACGTACATAACTCAATAGAATCAATCAATCAATCAATCAATCAATCAATCAATCAATCAAACCTTGACTAACTTTCCAAACTTTTCCAGTACATAACTCAATAGAATCTATCAATCAATAAATCAAACTTTGACAAACTTTCATCAGATGATCCACCCTGGAGAAGAGTTGAGTGTTGGCCGTGAGGCGACAGTAGAGTTTGTCTCCGGGCTCCGCCAACAGACGTTGAGCAAATTCACGCTGGAACATCAGGACAGCACACCTAAAATGAATCCACAATTATACTATTAGAAAATCTAAACTCAATTCCCTAGGTAGCAAATTCACGCTGGAACATCAGCACAGCACATCTAAAATGAATCCACATCGAAAATCTAAACTCAATTCCCTACTAGGTCAATTTAGTTATTTGCTGAAATTTAAATTCCACTTAATTCCACTTCACAAATCACAAAAAATTATACGACTCCTGATTTTTGGAAAGACAAAGTAAGGTAATGTGAAGGTAAAGTGTGTGAGAGAGAACTCCAACCTTCAGATGGTTATAGGCGCCGGGGATTATCTCCGGATTCTCACTATTTTTTACAGCCCCCTCCCGAAACCGATCATCCCCCGGATTTAGGGCCGAAGGCCTCCGAATTACCGGAGTTTCCGGTTTTTGCCCAAAAAAGGATTCTGGAGAGGTGAGCGACCCCTCGGGGGGCTGTGTAAATGTGAGCATCAGGCCGGGGAATGGGGGTGACCCTCCCCCTGCCCAAGCATACGTCTGGTGATAGCTCAAATGTTGACTACATCTGTGTCTGTGGAAAGGGGGGCAGGCCTTTATCAGGCTTACAGACTCCTGTTATCTTCCCACCGCAGTGGTATCCATTTACCGACCAGATCATCAGTTAAGAATAGACAGCAGGGTTGGCTGGAACCCATGACGAACCGATATGTGCTTAGTCCCCTTGCTCAAGAGGATTTGCCAAAGCCTTCTGGCAGCGGGGATTCGAACCTCGCATCGGATTCGATGCTAAAAACTGAGCTAAGGCAAATCTTTGGATACCCTGGCACGGGAGGGAACCTCCAAGCCAAGAAAAGAGCGGATTCTGGAGCGAATGGGTTTTTTGGGTGGGGACACCCCATCCCCCCCACCGTGCAGAAATTACCCTCCCACAGAAATGTATTCCAAAATTCTTTCATCTCCTACAAAACGCTTGGCTTCAGGAAAAGGTCAACAGTTTGCCATAGAAATCCACAAAAATCCTTCAAAAAACCGCCCAGTGTATATACTGGGCGGTTTTTTGAAGGATTTTTGTGGATTTCTATGGCAAACTATTGCGACCTTTTCCCCAACCAGCGTTTTGTAGGAGATGAAAAATTGGAATTTCTGCGCGGAGGTGAATTTCGCTGCGCGGCGGGGGGGGGATGGGACAAACCCATTCGTTTCAGAATCGCTTCTTTTCTTGGCGGGTTCCCTCCCGTACCAGGTATCCAAGTTTGCCGCAAGCAGTTTTGCCAACATCGGAAATCCGATGCGAGACCCCGCTGCCAGAAGACGGCAAATCACTGCGAAAACTTTGAAAAGTAGAAATATCGGTTCGTCATGGGTTCAGCGATGATCTGGTCGTAGAAATGGATTACCGCTGCGGTGGCGGAAGATAACGGCTGACCTTTCGGGCAGATATTGGTGAGTATCGCCAGACGTATGCTTGCCGGGGGCCGATTCCCCGGCCTGATGCTCACATTTACTGCCCCGGTCGCTCACCTCTCCGAAATTTTTTGGTACTCCGACCCCGATTCGAGTTTCGGTACAAATCGAGTTGATCGGTTTCGGGAAGAGTGTAAAATGAGTGAGAATCCTGTAACTTCGCTCTGAGTTGGAGTTCTCACACACTTTACCTTCACGTGCAAACTTTGGTCTTTCCAAAAATCAGGAATCGTATATTTTTGTGATTTGAAAGTGGAAATTAAGTGGAATTTAAATTTCAGCAAATCTAAATTGACCTGTAGGGAATTGAGTTTAGATTTTCGATGTGGATTCATTGTAGATTTGCTGTGTGATGTTCCACGTGAATTTGCATACCTAGGGAATTGAGTTTTGATTTTCTAATAGTTCAATTTATAGATTCGATTTTTAGTGTCTGTTCTGATGTTCCAGCGTGAATTTCTCAACGTCTGTTGGGGAGCCGGAGACAAACTCTACTGTCGCCTCACGGCCAACACTCAACTCTTCTCCAGGGTGGATCATCTGATGAAAGTTTGTCAAAGTTTGATTTATTGATTGATAGATTCTATTGAGTTATGTACTGGAAAAGTTTGGAAAGTTAGTCAAGGTTTGATTGATTGATTGATTGATTGATTGATTGATTGATTGATTCTATTGAGTTATGTACGTACTGGAAAAGTTTGATTGGCCTAAAAGTTGTGATTGCTTGTAATTCTCAGAATTCGGGTCGTTTTATAAAGATTTTGAGAATCTGGAAATTGATTGGTTCGGACACCTATACGTGTTAATTGTTCGGCAGTGTTCCCAATAACAAATTAGTGACCTAGTTAGAATACGTGACAAGGTTTCAGTCCCCCAGTATAGTGAATTAAATGTTTAAGGTGGTGATTCCTTTTGGGCACATATTGTTGGTTGACGGCTCAAAATAAAATGAAATTTGATGAAACTTTCCGAAATAAGTTCATTTGGCGTTCTAACACTCTCCGCGCAATCCCCGGTTCAAAATGTCGAGATTTCCGTTCCAGACGGTTTTTGCCAATTTGTGACAGTTGAGCAGCAACTGCATAGCTATAACTATATTCATTCGAAAGATCTCATTGAGCTTCACAGTTTTGCTTTTTAAAGTAAGTTTCTAGCCTTTCTCTACCGTGAGATATAGCCGGTTTTCTTGTTTTGGCGTCGAAAACTTGTCATTTTTGCAGAAATCAAATTATCCAACATTTCTTGACCTTCGCAAGCCGTAAAATCAAACTAAGGGCGTCGATCTGACGGTCTCACAGGGACAAATTATCCGACGCATGATCATCTTCCAACTGCTATCCTGTAGGCTGCTATCATAAAAAATGTAGTTTTTGCAAAAAACACGACCAATTTTTTCCAAAGATTGTGGAGCATTCATCATGCAAGCTGGAGGGCTGCTACTGAACAAATGTGAACAAATGATATAACCGATGTCTCGCGAAAAAATTTACTTGAGTCTGCAAAAATTCTGGAAAATTATACTTCTTCCAAAATGTGTTAAAAATATTTTAGAAAAGCAACATTAGTTTCGTGGCATGCATTAAAAGAGAAAATGTCAATCTACATTTTGATATAAAAAATTGCTTCTTAACTCCAATTAATGAATGAATAATAATTTTGAAAAATTAATGTCACCAAAGGAATCACCACCTTAAATAAGTTTGTTAACCAGGAGCTTCCAGTATTTGACTCTGTCTTACCAGTAAATTGTGAAAAAGTAACAATAGTACAAATTTTCAGACAAATATAGAAATGTTTCGGAAAATCGGATGCATTTTCGCGTTTTGCAAGCGTCTTCTCCTTAATCACAATACATTGCGCCGTGAAGAATTAAAAAGCAGCGTCGCCGGCTTTTTCTATTTTTCTCCCTTAATTTTTCCTACCTTCGAATCGCAACGACAAGGGAGGGGCGGCCGCCCTCCCCCGATTGTGGCTCAGAAGATTTGTTGAATCTATTCTGCGAGATTTATTTTATCTTAATCATGACTGTTTGATGTTTGTTTGTTTTTAGGTTGGAAAGAACAATTTCCGGCCGCCACCCCAGGTTGATTCCAGCGTGGTTCGCATCGAGCCCAAACTGCCCTATCCCACCCTTTCCTATCGGGTATAAATATTACTGAGGTTGAGAATATGAGACTGATTTTACTTCTCATCTGATCTGAATCTAACGAGATCTTTCTGATTTTAAGCGGTATCTCCAGAGTATGGGCGTATCCAGGGAAGGGATTTGGGGTGAACGTGAAACCCCCTCCTTTTGGGTTGTCCGAAGGAAAATTTTATCAATAATTCATTACAATAAGCGGGAATTTGTGTCAAAATCTCCTGCTTTTCAGTAAATTTTTGCCGAAATCTTCCTTTCCAAAATCTTGGAGCAACGCCCCTGCTACATAGCAACAGTTAGATCTGACTATATACACAGCCTCGTTTTACAAGTGGGGCGGGTGGGTGCCTACACCCATGTTTAGGTTGGTCTTTCCCTCCCCCCCCCCCACTCTTTCTCATCCTAATCTTTTGAAGTTTCCCCAGTCACTGAAAGGTGCCCAGAGATGACATTTTCTTTTACCTTTTTGGTCAAAGTTTCCGACTGGTAAAATCATTTATTTGGTACTAAAACTGAATTTTAAAAATAAACTAAAAATAAATAAATAAACTAAATAAAATTAATCTGCATATTTTTTATTTTATTTTAACACTCGCTGCCACGTGATTTTTGGTAATCCACTCCCGCATGCCACATCCCTATCTCGTTACTTACTAATCTACAGAAGGCCATTTCGTTACTATCAGCCTTGTAACTTTATCTATCTCAATCTATCTAGAGGCCTTTTCTCGCATGCCATAGTGATACCTAATGTCATATTTACCATGCCAACAAAAATCCTAGTCCATTGAAATCATGTCTGCGTATCGCCCGTATATGGGCGATGGCATGCTATGCCAAAATGGCCATCGCCCATATGTGGGCGATAGGCAGCGAGAGTGTAGTTTTTAGGCCATCTAAATTTCTCCCAATGCTTCGGTCTCAAATTTTTTCCGAGAACATAAGTACAGACAGAAAACATAAAGACACTTACAACGTTTTAGACATTTAGACACTTAGGGCCTATTTCTTTAAAGATTAAAATGGTCGGATTAAACGGATTAAAAATCAGCCGGATTAAAATTTTAATTTATATTTCTTTAATGCAGGATTAAACGGATTAAACGGATTAAAATTAACTCGTTTAATCCGACCATTTTTAATCCACGGATTAAACTACTTGATTTTAATCCATTTAATCAGCCATTAAAGAAACAGCGATTAAAAATTTTAATCCGCCAACTTTTAATCCATTTAATCCGCGTAGATGCACGAGGATTAAAAGTTAGTTGAAAATGCAGGCGGAGGATTAAACGGATTAAAATTAATCTTTAAAGAAACAGAGATTAAGCAGGTCGGATTAAAATTAACTCGTTGAGTTTTTAATCCGAAGTGTGAATAAAGAAACAGGATTAGATTAAAATTTTAATCCTAGGTGCATTAAAGAAATAGGATTAAATTTAATCCGTTTAACTCGTTTAACTCGCTGGATTAAATTTTAATCCGTTTAATCCGAGGTGCTGTTTGTTTAATGCGGATTAATTTTAATCTAATCCGTTTAATCTTTAAAGAAATAGGGCCTTAGACACTTTAGCTATAACTTCGCGAAGGCAGCAAATTTTGAGTCTGGACTAGGTTTCAAAAACTTTTTTGTCAATTTTTGGTGGATATGGAGAACACCCCTCAACCTAAAATTAGCTGGCTAATGAATTTGGCAAGTTTACTAATTTTTTCGTGAACTTATCTAAATGTAGCCTAATGTGGCTAGCTTGGCGAGGTTAGAGGAGTTAGCGAAATTCGAGAAAATGAACTTTGTGCAATACTGTACACATAAATAAATGCTCATAATCTGTCGTTTTGGTGTACCGAACGTGCTAAATTGGGTGGGGGTGATGGTTCCCTAGTTTTTCTATTCTCTTGCAGGATTCTATGTGTAGAAATTTACACTTCGAAAGTTTCTATACAATTCCGTTCTGCCCTGACCTGGTGTCTGTGTTGTCTAATAGGATATAGAAATAGAGATGTTTTTTCAAGTGTAAATTTGCCTTGTTAATTGTGTAAATTGCTTGTAATACCTACTTGTCTGTTTTTTATTTTCAGGAATGGGACGGTTTGCTTCTAATTGTCTTTCTGCGCAAAAACAAAACCCTTTTGGCCATCTTTAAGTAAGTTTTCTTCCTTGCATTTTTTCTGACAAATTATATCTTCACATGATTTATAACTCATTCAGAAATTGGAGGTAGACAAAAACTTCCTAGAATCATTTAGAGAAGCACCGGGATTGGATTCCTGAAATTCAGACTGATGTCAGGTTCACCATTGATTTAAATTCGGTATTCGAAACTCCCCAAGGGTGGGGTTCTCTCCTTCTTTTTGTACTGAATCATTCTACCTTGGGCATGGGCTCTAGCCAATCCTGATATCCATCCTTGACTGACCGGTAAATGTTTAAGCCCGGTTTGTGCTTGTCCGTTTGGTCCTAGACTCACTTGAAACGAATTTGTCCGTTTGTTCGCACGGAGGTCTTTGGTTGGGCTTAAGAACTGTTGAGCAGAGTTGAACATTTTCTTACGCTAAAATGGACAGACGGACTTGTATTAAAACCGGGCTTTAGGCTTAACCGAGTTAAAACAGTATATAGGGTTAAAATTTTTAACTATAGTACGACCAAAAAATGTGTGTACAAACTTCGACCGTTTATAGCAGATTAACCTTTGGAGTAAACCAAAGATTTTATATATTATTAGAATCCTCAGGAACGCGACATTCCAAAAATTCGGAAAAATCCGGAATTCCGGGTTTCATTCACGGAAAGTCTAAAATTTTTAGTTTTTCGCCAAATTTTTATCGCAATCAAAATTTTGTTTTCACGATCGAATAGAGCTGGCCCCCCGCTGCATATTTTTGCTCTTAGAAAGTTTTCACGAAAATGCACCCAATTTCCAGAAGTCCGGGTTTTTAAAATTTCCGGATTTTAAAACTTTTCTACAATACTCACAAGATGGGTATCATTCGAACAACTTTTGTAATTGAATGAACTCTTGAAATGCACACAATTCCCGGTACTCGAGAAAACCGGATTTTCCGGATTTTAAAAATTTTCTCCAATGCCCCACAATATGGGTATCATTCGAAAGCGCTTGATGAGCTGAACAAATGTTGTAATAGAACAATGTCTGAAAATGCACTTAATTCCGGAAATTCACGAAATCCGGATTTCACTCTCGCTTGGAACGTATTAGCGAATTCCGAGAACTGGACTCATTTCTGCGAGTTGGTTCTATTACAAGATTTGTTCAGCTCATCAAGCGCTTTCGAAGATACCCATATTGTGGGGTATTGGAGAAAATTTTTAAAATCCGGAAAATCCGGTTTTCTCGAATACCGGAATTGCGTGCACGATGGAGTATCATTCGAAAGGTCTTTTCGAGCTGAACAACTTTTGTAATAGAATGAACTCTTGAAAATGCACGCAATTCCCGGTATTCGAGAAAACCGGATTTTCCGGATTTTAAAAATTTTCTCCAATACCCCACAATATGGGTATCTTCGAAAGCGCTTGATGAGCTGAACAAATCTTGTAATAGAACCAACTCGCAGAAATGAGTCCAGTTCTCGGAATTCGCTAATACGTTCCAAGCGAGAGTGAAATCCGGATTTCGTGATTTTCCGTAATTAAGTTCATTTTCAGACATTGTTCTATTAAAACATTTGTTCAGCTCATCAAGCGCTTTCGAATGATACCCATATTGTGGGGCATTGGAGAAAATTTTTAAAATCCGGAAAATCCGGTTTTTCTCGAGTACCGGGAATTGTGTGCATTTTCAAGAGTTCATTCAATTACAAAAGTTGCTCAGCTCGTCAAGAGCTTTCGAATGATACCCATATTGTTGGTATTGAACAAAATTTTTAAAATCCGGAGAATTTGAAAATCAGGAATTCCGGAAATTGGGTGCATTTTCATGAAAATTTACTGTGGAGCTTAATATGTGCAGCTCGGTTAGCTCTATTCGATCGTAAAAAACACGAATTTTGATTGCGATAAAATTGCGCGAAAACTAAAAATTTTAGATTTTTCCATGAATGAAACCAGGAAATCCGAGCTTTTTCAATTTTCAAAATCTCGAGGTTCCTGAGGATTCTGACAAAAATTATATACGTACATTGTTGGGGTTTACTCCAAAGGTTAATCTGCTATAAACGGTCAAAGTTTGTATACACATTTTTTGGTTGTAATTATGTGTTTAACCCTATTGGCGAGTTAAAATGAACTGACTATTGCTTTTTTAACCTTCGGAAAAAAGGATTGAGTTAATTTTAACTCTTTTAACTCGCTGCGCGAAAAATGCCTTAGTGTTAAGTTTTTAATGTTAGTGTAGAAATAATTTTTCCCGGCCATTTCTTCGTTACTCCTTGTTCCCGACGGCGATAGGGTCAGGACCTTGTACGGGTGGGGGGAACTTGTTCGAAAATTTTTTGTATGACTATGGCCCTATTTCTTTAAAGATTAAAAGGATTAGATTAAAATTAATCCGCATTAAAGAAATAAGACTTTTTGATTAAAGGATTAAAATTTTATCCAGCGAGTTAAACGAATTAAATTTAATCCTATTTTTTTAATGCACCAAGAATTAAAATTTTAATCTTGAATCCTGTTTCTTTATTTTCACTTCGGATTAAAAAAATCAAAGAGTTAATTTTAATTCAACCTGCTTAATCGCTGTTTCTTTAAAGATTAATTTTAATCCGTTTAATCTCGTGGTTTTGCATTTTCAATCCGAAACACAAAATGTGTAAATTGCAAGGCTTCCAGTGAACCAACATACGTCCTAACCCCATAAAACCATATATTTTCGGAATCCTTGCAGCGAGACGGACATTTTTATAAAATCTTAATTTTTTTTAAAATTCAAAAATTTTAAAATATTGGTTTTTCAAGGAATTTTTTCGGACTGTTCAAGGTATTCAGCTCATTCATTCAGAAGAATTTCCTATCCGAAGACGCATTGATTTGGAGTACAAGAACGGAAAAAATCGGTTGAGAAATAAGCATTTTATTCTAAAAACTCGTTTTTCCATTTTTTTCGATGTTTGCCGCGCAAAGCAGTTTTAGATTTGGTTGTTACTTACGACTCTTGCTCAACGCGGAAATTTTTTCGATTAGATTTTCAGGATCGCCGCATAGTGGTCCGCTTTCACCTGATATATGTGGTATTTCAAATTTTGAAAGTAGATTTTTTGAAAAATACCAATTTTCGACTCCAAAATTTCGGAATGAGAAGATTTACGCAAAAGTTAGTGTAAATAAAATAACTACAAAATTGAAATTGAGTTGAATACAACGATATAAAGTTTTTGTGGCTACGAGTTATATTGCGTCCGCAATGATTTTTCAAACATTATCCCTTATTTCAGTTGGAAAAAGCCAATTTCTCGGATGTTGCCGCCCGTGATTTGACTGAATCAGTGTAAACTATCAAAAACCAGCTGAAATAAGGGATATTATTCAAAAATTCACTGCTGACGCATGATAAGGCTTGGCAACAAAACTTTATATCGTTGGATTCAGCTCAGCTTGAACTTTATGATTATCTTATATTTACTCACTTTTGCTAATTTTGCTTTGCCGAAATTTTGGGTCAAAAAGTGGTATTTTTCAAAAAAAATCGACTTTCAAAATTTGAAATACCACATATCAGGTGAAAAAAAAATCGAAAAAATTTCCGTTGAGCGAGTCGTGAGTAACAACCAGTCAAAAGCTGCAAAAAAGTGTAAACATCAAAGAAAATGGAAAAACGAGTTTTTAGAATAAAATGCTTATTTCTCAACCGATTTTTTCCATTCTTGTGTCAATCGATGCGTCTTCGGATGGAAAAATTCTTCTGAATGAATGAGCTGAATACCTTGAACGGTCCGAAAAAATTCCCCGAAAAACCAATATTTTAAAATTTTTGAATTTTAAAAAAAATTTAAATTTTGTAAAAATGTCCGTCTCGCTGCAAGGATTCCGAAAATATATGGTTTTATGGGGTTACGACGTATATTTAGTTCACTGGAGGCCTTACAGATTTTGTACACACATTTTTGTGTCAGACTTTAGTTTTTAATCCTCGTGCAGCTACTCGGATAAACGGATTAAAAGTTGCTTAAGTGATATCTTTAATCGCTGTTTCTTTAATGGCGGATTAAATGGATTAAAATCAACTCTGTTTAATCCTCGGATTAAAAATGGTCAGATTAAACGAGTTAATTTTAATCCGTTTAATCCGGCTGATTGTCTAACCGCTTAATCCGACCATTTTAATCTTTAAAGAAATAGGTCTTATTATATGCAAGTACAGTATTTACTTAATATTTTAATGGTACCTGCAAATATTTAAATTTATTCTATGCTAAGTCTGGACAATTTGTGTTTTTGGTTGCAATACTTTTGCTTTACGATGTTTTTTTCTTCTAGAACCACCAATATTTTATCCCTTCTGGAGAAAAAATTACCGGGTCCATGCCGCCCCAAAAAATCAAGTAAGACATCCCTCAAAGCAACTTTAACTGTATTTTCAGGTATATAGAAGATTGGCCCCAAAATTTATCCGCCACGGCATTTGTAAATTCTAGCTTCTAAAACCGCGACTCGATGCCGTCGGATTTGGATTAATCTGCCCAATTTATTTAAAACCGAGTCAGGTTTATTCGGATTTTGGAATTTGGTGTGCTATATTGATGGAACCGGCAGATTTCAAGGTCTCCTGGGCTTTGACACTTGGGCTTGAGACAGATCCTACTTAGCTACAAAGCCGATACTTTATCGTTTCATTAACCGAATAATGTAAATGTTTGTTAGGTGATAACTGATATTGTCTGAGAAGTATTATGTAGGTTAATTCTTTTTTCTCTAATTTTTATGTTCAGATTTATATCACTATCGATTTTGTCATTTTGTACGTAATAATATGTAGGCCTTGTCATTTAGTTGTTTTTTGTATTTATCTTTGGTTGCAGCCAATGCCCAGCGAGTTTTGCATGAAAACTTGATTGAGAAGATTCTCGCTGACTCTTCCTTTGGTGATAAGCGGGCCCGAACCCTGGACATGGATGACCTGCTGAGGTATATTCTGAAATTTGTTCAATACTTTATTTGCAGCTGATAATCAATAGTTGATTGCCAAACCTGACAAACGCCTATTGAATAGCAGGAACTTTTCAACCTTTAAGTTCACCATTTTGAAAGTTTAATTTGTTTTTACCTCAAAAATTTGAAAGTATTAGTTTGCTGAAATTTATATTTTGTTGAAATTTTTTGAGTTTTTCCTTGGATTCGGCGAAACTGAAAGTTTAAAATACTTACGTATTGAAATATTTATAAAGTCTCAGAGTTACAAATCGTTTTATCACACCACAGTTTGAACAATGTACAACATTATTAACCGTACTACACGGGTGCTTCCAGAATCCGATTTACATCAGAATACCGGCAAATTCCTCGTGACACTTCAATTGATTATTAAAACGCAAAGACAGCAGTTTATAAAAAAATCTCTATTCAGAAATGCTTTCGTTTGGGGCAAAACTTTTTGCGTCAATTGGGATACCTAAATTCGACTCATTTGGAAACTTCATTTGAGGTGGTAGTTTCTTGTGCAGTGGTTTTTGGAACACTAGTTTTAGGAATTTTGGAGTTGGAAAGAAATCAATACATGATTTTAAATCTATCATGTGCACGTTCGACTTTGAATCTTAACTGGAAAAATTTTGCATTTCTAGACACGCCAATAAATGTAGATCGTTGATCTTCAAACATTGATTTCTTAAAATTTCTTTTTGTGCTATCATATAGAGGACATTTTTATGGGCAGAGGGACCTTTATTGGATTTTGGCTCAATGTCTCTTAATGATTTGGAAAATTCGCAAGGTGCACGGCGACACCAAATTTATCAGCTTTGCACTGAATTTTCTCGTGACTAGAAACGCTTTAGCTGAAACCAATCAAAACGTCCTTCCACAATAGTGCGAATTTGCATCCTGCCAAAAATCGTTCGAATCTGTTGGTAGTGTTTGAGAAATTGATGTTCAAAACAGAATAATCGCAGTTTTGCCAAAATGATTTTTGACCAAATCTGTACCGCAAAGCAATAAAGTCCGGCTAATAGGCATTCGTAGAATTTTAATGCTGTATCGATTGGTGTAAATAAAGCAGCATTGTCCTTCCTCAGCCTGTGCATTTAACATAGTTTCGTAAAAGATTAAAGCCGTGAAAGTGAAAGATACCCGAAAGCAAACCAGTATATTAGGACCGATTGCCTAATTGTTTGCCGTTTGTATTACCGTAACTGCAAAAGCGACCTGTTAGTACACATCGCATTGCATTACAGTACATTCGCAATTTATATTTTCAGGTTGCTTTGCGTCTTCAATTCCAATGGAATCCACTTTTCCTGATTGAAGAACAATCTAATTATTTATTGAACGTTATGCTGTTATGCAAATTTGACACGTAAATTGTGGAGATAATATTAAAGTTGTATGGTTGGAATAGTTGGTTAGGATATTAGAATGTCATAGTAGTTGTTAGTTATGGGGAATAGTTGTGCGATTGGCGAGTGAAGCTTTGTTGGTTGGGTGGCTATTGGGCCATGGTTCCAGTTGTTTCTGTCTCTTGTGTTTCGTCGGAGGCACAAGTGGTTAGACTGATTAGGCTAGTTAGCCTCAGCTGTTGGATATTAGTTTTGTCTGTGCTGAAACTTGCTTGATATCGGTTTTAAGTAGAGTTGGGACCGGTTCCGGTTCTAGCTTCCGGTCCCCGTTTCCAAGTATAAAATTCGTACTTAAGTAGATTGAACATTTAATCCAAGTACATTTAAACATTTAATATTGGATGCAGGTCCCAGCAAGGGTTATACAATCAAAATTATAAAGCAATGTTGCAAAACAATTGGAATAGGTAATGCAATAATCAACTGGGTTAAACTTTTTTGTTTACTTTGAATTTTAAAGTTTTTGCCTTACTTTGAGTTTGCTCTATTACAAATGCTGTTACTATATGCACAACATACATTAAAGCTTTAGTATGGTCGAGAAAATTGTTTCGATAATTAATGGTGAGATTCTACTGTGCATCTACATGCAGGCAGCGCCTTCTGAACAGAATCTTGCAAACTGCACAACGTTTCAGTAAAACGTGCTGAGAATTGAGATATACTGGAGCTTAAATTTTTATTTCTTTAAAAAGAGTACAGTGTCCTAAAGAAGCAAATAGTTTCCAAAAAATTTAAATGCATTTAAAATATTTAAAAGCTGAAAGCCAAATTGGAAAGAAGAACATATATATTAAAGTTATATTTAACGAAGAAATGTACAGTCGCTTGATTAAACAAAATAGCTAACAGATTACTTCTACAGGCTGTTCATTACTTGAACTTTGATTGACTTTCGTCTCAGATGCCGATAGCCTAAAAATGGGAAAATAAGTACACAACTTTCGAAGTTTTCTACTCCTGTAAAATTTACTACTTTTTTAAAAAATATTGCTTCAATCTTGCGTGCTGACAACACCACCTTCCATTTACCAATTTTTTGAGAAGATATACTCAATTTCCGACTACATCCCATCGGGCTCTCATCTTTTCTTTGAGGTTAATACTCAGATATGTAAGCTGGTTAAAGTTTTCATTCGGCACCCGTATCGGTCACGTCTGAACGAAAATGCCCTTCTTTCATCAATTACAATTGGAATTTTAGAACAGAAAATTTCAAAAATTCGTTAAAATTAATTTAGAGACATTTTCACAATTGTATTTTGGTAAACACACAAAATTACTTAACAAAATTTGAAAAATCAGAAGCATGAAAACACAAAATTACGAAATTCCAGAATACAGGAAGTAGAACTTTTCCCTTGCAATACATGTTCCTAATTTTTTAAGTATGTTTAACATTTAATTTTTGTCTTAACTCAGACGGGATAATGTCACTAATGTTGAGTCAAAGAAATATTTGAAATTTCTCTTAATTCTATGCCTCGGCTTCAGCGAAAGCTGAAACGTGCTTCGATCACCTGAAAAGGGGAGTTTGTGTCACCTTCAGTGGAAACTGAAGCTATGTCGTTTCCAGTTTAGGCTCTAAATTTATTCTATGGACTTTCAGCTTCAGTTTCAGTGCCAATTATTGTACCTTCATTTCACGTTTAGTTTGAAATTCTTAATTATTATCAGTCTCATCCTACATATTTAGCCTTCAGGTCTAAATTTGTTTAGTTTCGGTTCAAACTATGTAGATCTTTAGTTTCAATTTCAGTCACTAGTTTGAAAAAGATAACATGAATGGCAACACTGAATGGCAACCACAAATTCCAGCTTTTGCAAAATTTAAACTCCTGCAAAAAATTAGTTCAAGACCATTTTTAAGAAAGGAACCGGCCGGTTCCAAATCCCACCGGTTCCGGTTCCGGTTCTAAAATTCCGTCCGGTTCGGTTCCTGGTCCGGTTCCGGTTCCAACCGGTTCTAGTGGAACCGGTCCCAACTCTAGTTTCAAGCCCTCTCCACTGAGCCATCTGTGGCTCAGAGTGCCTTCGTGTTGTAGACCGCGGGTTCGAGTCCCACTGGTCGTGAAATTCATTTATTCTTCAACTGTGGCCGGCGACTGGGGAATTGTGCCACGTCCTACTGATTCCTTCTATATGATGTCCATTTTAAAATATCGGAATTTAGCTATCAGGAATTTTTATTTATATGAAAGACGTGCATGAGCGGTATGATTAAGTAATTATATATACCGGCACGTTTGTGCTTGCTTCAAGTGTAGGCATACGTTGACATTCAATATGTACAACTTATCTTCCAGGCTTTCAGTTTTGCAGAGTTCAATTTGTTTTAGCTTCAAAGTTTTTCTTGCTATGTGCAGGAAAGATGTAGCTCCAGAACTCAGGGCTTATTGCTACCTGAGATAGGTGGGATGCGACGAAATTAAGCGGAAAACTAGAAGCAGAACTAGAACACAAAATGTCAGTTCAATCGATCGACAACCCTATCGCTATAGTGTTGTTTACGTAGCTGGCTTCAGTTTTAGTCGCTGGACCGCAACAGTTTCAGTTTTAGTTGGCGGACTAGAATATATAGTTTCTGTTTCAGTCGGCAAAGCAAAATACCGATTACCAGCCTTCAGAGAAGGCATAAACATACTGTAATTTGAGGTTTATTTTAATTTCTGCTACTGCAATAGTCCAAGCTAAAGTTTCGTGCCTAAAACACTAAAACAGCACAACCTTTTCGGTTTACCTGTTTTTATCACGGTGGAAGCTCAGTACTGCGTACTCACTCTTAGAAATGTTCCTGTAGAAACTACAGGAATCACTTTTGTAGATGATAAGTACAAAAGCTTTTGTAGAAAATACAGGTTGAGTCTTGTAATTTCTACAAGTCATCGTTGGTAGTGTTTACCGACATACTTTGGTAGAATTGATTACAACTTAGACCAGTATTCAGTACAAATGAAACCTGTAGTTTTCACTGGTTTACAGGTTTGCTCACAGGAAAGTTTTTTTTTTTTTACTCGATACGCTGATAACGCTAATTTTTTATATAAGGGCGACTTTGGTCATAATTTTTGATGTCTGATTTTTTTGAATTTTTTCAAATTTTCTGTCTTCCAACACCCATTGGGTGATTTTTTTTTGTAACGGCCGCTCCCTGCCGAAAATATTTTGGGAGCGGTCGCTCTCACACCTGCCCCCTCCCTTCTGAATTAACAGGTCGCTCCAGTAAAATGTACAGGTTTTGTCTTTGTAAAAAATACAGGTTTGGTATCTGATATAGGATTGTAAAAATGTCGAACAGAACTACAGGTTTTTGATATTTTCGCGAGAAATTCCTGTAATAAAAACTACAGGTTTGCTTAGTACTTTTCTACAGAAACTTCTGTAATTTTTACTATTCCAGAGACCGGTAAAAATACAAAAGTTACTTTTGTGGAAAATACAGGAAGCTCCTCTAGTGACTGGACTTCCCAAAATAGCAGGAGCACTTTTGTAGAGAACTACAAGAATTCCTGTGTAATTTCTACAGGAGTCTTTTTAACAGTGCTCTGTCACTTTAACTTACCAGCTAAAGCTGATCGAACGAGAAAAGTCCAAAAAACGTCCATATTCCAAATTTGACATTCATTTACAAATTGACAAAACCGTATACACAGAGTTGGCTCCGGGTCCAAAATTTCGGACCCGGCCTGGACCCGGACCCGTTAGGCCGGACCCGGACCCGTCCAGACCCGGATCCGGGTACCCGGATTAAAAAAAAACCAGTTTGCATTTCAAACCTTCACTGCATTCTGAAATTTCACTGCAGTCTTAAATTTCACTGCAGCTTATTAATAGCCCAGTCATGAATAAAACCTGTGATAAGCTTTAGGGAAATTTATTTTACGCTTTACGACAACTTTTATATGATTTGAGTGCTAGGGCTAGTTTGGGATCTCGTTTGGAAATCGGTAGCAGTTTTTTGTCATGAGTCCAGAGACACTACGAGAAAGTGTCCTTAAGATAACTAAGGATTGCTCTGGAGGAAAGAAGGTGAACGAATTTTTGGTAGCTCGTATTTTAAAACAATGTTCTTGAGCTTAGTAGATTTATTTTTGCGTGCATTGCAAAATCTTATACCAACTTATCAATTTCAGTTATCATATTTCTGCTTCCAATTCTAGTTACATATTTTGTTTCTAACCAGCAGACCAACATAAATTAGAAAGACAACAACAACAAGCTAGACAACTACTAAGCATTCTATCTCAATGTCTAACACATTGGTTCTACCAATCTTTTTTAAAAAAACAACAAATTCTAATGTTTTAACATCCCTAAAGATACTAAAATCCGGCTTCTTCAGTATTTTGGACCCGGACCCGGATTCGGACCCGCGGGTACCCGGACCTTGGCGCCAATCAGCGAGCAATACGTAACTGAAATTCAAAGCATA
>JASAND010010626.1:0-24336 GCA_030248195.1 Trissonchulus latispiculum | reverse complement strand
CGAGTTGGCCCTAACTTCAGAAGGATTTCTGGACGTAGATCTGCAAACGCTGGAACAGATTATAGAAAGGGAATCTTTGAATGTTAAGGAGACTGTGATCTTTGATGCTGCTGTTAGGTATATAACAAAAGGCAAACAAGTGTTATTCAGTAAAATGTCACAAAAACACAGAATAAAATTTACTGAAAGGACTACAAAGAGTTGTCACATTTCTTCACGCATCATATTACTGTGTGTAATAAGTTGATCGAAATTTAAAAAGTCATTCAGTCACTTGCCGACCTGTTTGTTACCTTGTTTTGTAGTACAGTCAGCTTCTGAGCTCTTCGTTACGTACGTAGACAGCGACTAAGGAATACGTAGTTTGCTCCCGTTGACAAAGTGATATTGTACTGTGTGTTCTATGGCAAGTGTAATTCTTTTCGCCTGTTTCTTTTATTGTCATAGATGGGCTGAAGCAGAGTGTGGTCGAATGAAGCTGTCGCCCTCGCCGAAAAATATGAGAAAGGTGTTAGGAAAATCTTTCTTTCTTATCAGACTCCCTGCCATGTCCATTCGTGATTTTGCAAATGGTAGGTAATCGGTAAAACGGGTTGGCTACAGTTTGGTTAGTCTTTGTGCGTGACAGTGCTATACTTTGAAACGTTTTGCATATGTTTAACGTTGCCTAACGCATAATATTTTGACAATCATTGCTTTAACAACAATCCCATTATATATTATACATAGACGTTGTTTGAGACTTTTATAGACATTTTTAGGACCTGCTCAAAGTGGATTGTTGGACTACGAAGAAATCACTCAACTTTTTCTGCATTTCACTGCTGATAATAAGCCTGCGGTTCCGTTTTCGTCAAAATCAAGAACTGGGCTTCAGATACGGCATTGTCACCGGTAACTAGTTTTTCTGCGTCTTCATTATATTATTTTGGTGCCTTACCGTTTATCAGCTTGATTGCTGATAAATCGAAATAATGAATGCGAACACATCAGTCACTGCGACAAGCGACAAACGACAGCCTGTGAACCGGCCTAAATTGTTTCACTGTGATGCTACGTGGTTGATTGTCACTTCAACTGACCATCCGTATTATAGTAGATTTATTATAGAAAGAGTCCACGATACTCTTTTATATATTAGTAGAAGAGTAAGCCACTAGAGGGCACCTCTTTTTGGCATTGCGTAATGATGCTCTTCCCATAGCACGCGAATGTTCCCCAGTTTGGTGGGAGGAAGATTGCAAAAGGAGGTCCCCGTTTCATTTGGTGGGGGGGTGGGCAACAGGGGGCTCCGTTTGGTTGGCGGGGGGGGAGTAAGCAAATGGGGGTCCCCGTTTGGGTGGGGGGGGTTGCCCTACATCCAATCAGAGTTAGACAATCTTAGCCTAACTTAGAGTCTCCCTTAAACGGGAACCCCATTCTGACTACTCCTCCACCAAACGGGGACCTCTTTTGGCTTCTCTCACTCCAAACGGGGACCTGTTTTGCTTCCCCCCCCCCCCCCACTAAACGGGAGAACATTAGCGTACTGTGGTCGGAGCTCCGTTGCGCAATGCCGAGCAGATAAGCCCTCTTGTGGCTTACTCTTCATCTTATAATAGTGCAATTATGCATTCATGATTATAGGTTCCAGTCCTCTTCATATCGATCAAATCAGTGGCGATATCGTGGTCGTTGTGATTCCATTCAGTTTTGTACGGATCGTAGAATATTTGTCTGCGGTGTGGGATTGTATGGATCCAGCAAGGGTGAATGCGAGTATAAGGTAATTGAAGAATCTGCCTTAGATGTGCGAAGTATCATACTCTTATTATAGTATCGTAAGAATACTGAAGAAAGAGTCACAGATTTGTTACGAAACGGGTGGGAGTCTTGGTTATTAAAATAAGAAACGGTTTTCTACCTGAATTAGCTTCCTAAATTCTTGGCTGCTGCTTATTTCGGATACTTCTAGTTGAGTCGGGGTTTCATGCTTGCTTGGTCTTCATTTAATCAGCAACAGCCTCTTTATGTCTTCATTAGTGTCAGTTTATCTCGCCATGTTGGAGGACTCCATAATTTCTTGGTCCTTGTTTGTTTACTTTAAGGTTATGATAGAGTTGAAGAGAGGGGATCAGAGTATGACTCGTTTGGAGACTCGATTTAAAAGTGATGGCAGTTCAAAGGTTTTCCCCATCTATTTTGATCAGGCTGTGCAGGTGGAACCCGACGTGTACTACACAGTCAGTGCAGTCTTGGATGGGCAAGAACTGAGCTACTTTGGACAGGAAGGTAAAATATTGTCAAGAGTGCATAATTGCACTATTATTAAGAAGAAGAGTAAGCCACTAGAGGGCTTCTCTTCTTGGCATTGCGTAACGGTGCTCCGACCACAATACGCGAAAGTTCCCCCGTTTGGGGGGGGGTCGACCAAATCGACATCGCATACCCCCCCTCCGTTTGGTGGGGGGGTAGCCAAAAAGAGGTCCCCGTTTGATGGGGGGGTAGCCAACAGCCAATCAGATTGCAGAAACCCCCCCCTCCGTTTGGTGGGGGGGTAGAGCAGAGGATTACGGTAGTTTTTGTTCTATTCGCAAAAGGGTCCCCGTTTGGGGGGGGGGGGTCGCTCAAGCGGGCTAAGGTTCGCACATTGTGTTTGGCTGTGGGCGACCCCACCCCAAACGGGGACCACTTTTTGTGACCCCCCCCCAAACGGGGACCCCTTTTGCATAACCCCCCACCAAACGGGGACCTCTTGTGTCGACCCCCCCCAAACGGGGACCCTTTTTCAAAAGCCAGAATCAGCCTGCCTATCCCCCCACCAAACGGGGAGGGGGTTTCTGCAATCTGATTGGCTGTTGCCTACCCCCCCACCAAACGGGGAGGGGGTATGATTTGGCGACCCCCCCCCCCAAACGGGGGAACATTCGCGTATTGTGGTCGGAGCACCGTTACGCAATGCCAAGAAGAGGAGCCCTCTAGTGGCTTACTCTTCTTCTAATATATAGAAGAAAATCATGGACTCTTGATATTGTTCTTGGTACTAAGTCGGCTTTGAAAATGAGTACTGATTTTTCCTCTGGTCCTTAGTTGGTTTAATTAATCATTTTGGTCTGACGGTTGGGGTTTCTTGGTTTTTCATTATTTTGCGACTTCCATTTGCGAGATTTTAGTTTTACAATGTTGTTTTTATTCAGACAAATAATGGGTAACTTATTAAGATAAGGTAAGATCTACTGCCGCATCAGTTGAAGCAACTAACCCTTGCCGCCTTGGCGAAGCTTCCACCTGCCGATCTGCTGATTTGGACAGATGGTGCTGTGAAAGATGCCAATCAGGCCGGAGGTTCAGGTGCAGTAGTGTATGACGGGAGTCGAGGTACGCTAATGCACCAGATTACTGTTCCTGCCGGTCCCCTGTGCTCCAGCTTCAGAGCGCAATAAATTGCTTTCAGGGAGGCTCTCAGCTGGGCGAAAGGTCATTTCGCTGCTGATGTGGCTGGTGCTGCTGCCGCAGCAACCGAGGACGGAGCCTTTTCAGAGAGGCCAGGGTATGTACTGACTCGTTGTCTCTTGCCGGTAATCTCAAAGCTGGCTGCCAATCCGCGAGTACCCCGACGGCCATCAGTATATGGAAGCTACTGGCAGACTTGGAGAAGATTGGGGTCCATGTCACGGTTCAGCGGACTCCCAGTCACATCGATGTTGCTGGCAACGAAGCAGCTGACACTGCTGCTAAATTGGGAACTAGAATGGAGCAGGAAAACGTGGAGTTGGACTACACCACCGCCAAAGCCGCCGTTAAAGATATATCCGTGCAGAATGCATGCGGCTTTGGAAAGCCGACGATACAAATGGAACGTTCGACGGGAATAAACCTGTTTCGCTGGAACTGGAGCAAGGTTTCAGCAGGAAGGAGCGGGTGACTCTCTCACAGCTGAGATGTAATGGTCACTCCCTCCTGCTGGCCAAGCAGAGGCACAGGATGGGTATCTCTCCTTCTCCCGCCTGCCCTGACTGCTCAGCTCCGGAAGAAGACCTACCTCGCCTATTACTTCACTGCCCTGCTCACAGGGGCGCTAGACGACTGCACTCGGGTCCCGGCCCAGGCTTGACATCCTTTCGAGGGGTCCCCCCCAGGGTCCTTGCCTATCTCCGGGATGTGGGCCGACTCTAGTTGGTCCAACCGCATTGAGCCTGCTCATGGTCCAGGAAGATGAAGAAGATGAAGAAGAAGATGGGTAACTTCATAAAGAAATAATAAAAAATTAGTTTTATCTCAAAACACTGTCGAATTTTCTTGTTGGTTTGCTGCTGCTTCCAAAGGAGAAGGGCAAACCATTATTGTTTTCATTATTATAGGATTGCTGGAAGTTCAAGTGGACAATGTGCTTTTCCAGTTTTCGTGCTCTGCTGACAGTACGAACGGCACTGGCATTCAAGGCGGTCAGATTCCTGAGATTCTCTTTTATGCATAGTACACGATAATATACTTTCTTTGAAATAGTTTGAGGACATCAAAATCTCTATTTTCGTGCCTGTCCGTAATGAAATAGTAACACAGAAAGGCTGAAATCTTTACTAAACTACTGTAGTGTAATGATACAATGACTTACAATTCTTAAATAAGTATCATTGACCGCAGATTTGGCATATAACGGATGTCTTGGGGTCTTTTCAAGAAAGGGTAGAGTTGAGTAGAGTTAAAATTTGCTGTATTAAATCGTTTTAACTCCACTTTAACTCCACTGAAGCTTGAGTTTTCATATAGGGGTCTCCACGTCCAAGTCTAGCACACGTCATAGCAAATAGGTATAAGGTGGAAGAAATTTGGTCATGATAGGGACAGTTGGAATAAATGGCACAAGCTCGGTAGTTTAATTTAAAGACTGGAAGCTTCCACCTTCGACATTTCTGACGACAAAACAAGACGAAATACAATCCGCCGTATCCCGCAAAGTCCCCTCCCCCTAAGCTCTTTTATGAAAAGGATCGAGTTAATGTTACACCACCCTTTCTGGAGTTAATGTTAACTGTACACTACCGTTTCTGGAAAAGGCCCTAGGATTTAATTTTCGCCTGAGCTCACTTTTGTATTCGGCCCTGATTTCGGCCTTTTTTGACTAATTTAATATTAAAGCTGTTATTGTTAGTACTACGAAGACTACACAATATATGACAAGGCATACTCTATGTATTGTCAGCTTGACACGTCCTAACGCACGCACGCTGCACGCTAAATGCTAATTCCCACCCCACAAATTGGTACCCTGTCGAAACGAGGATGCGCTGACTCGTTCTGTGCATGTGCGCTAAAGTTCGAAAACACAAGCACTACTTGCTCAAGTTTTTGTCTGTATTTCGAGCTTTAGAACACACGCATAGCGGGCAAATATTTTTGATGTGAAGGGTCCAATTTGCGGGAGAGGGTCCAGCCGTTATCGTGCGGAGGAGGTGTCACGCTTATAACACATAAAGTATGCCAGCTGGCATAGCCTTATGTATTATCAAGACTACGTACTCTGGGTGCTACGAATGTTGTGAGTAAATGACGGTTTGGGTTTAATATTTATTTACCTGAGTTAAACCTGAATCGGGAAAGGGTTTGGTTTCAATTTTCAGAAAATCTCCAGCAATTAGAATCCCCACGGATGTTAGATATTTTAAATTCTGCCGCGTTGTGTTTGTTTGTAGCTATTTTAAGACCCATATCTTCAGTTTAGTTTTCAAAAATCAGATATTTTCTTATTTGTCTAGGCTTTTTGCAGGATATCCAAAGTATTGCTTTCGTATTGCTGTGTAAATTTTATATTGTATTACGGAGGTATATTTCCACTGGGCTGAGCCTAATTCTTCGTTAACTTCTGTGTCACGTAATCTTGCACAATTTGAATGCAACCACCTGGGCCTGCTTTTCGCAATTTTGGTTCTTGCATTTTAATAGCGTATTGGTCACGTTGGAACACCTCGTCTCGTCATAGGTACATTGTAATAGTCAACTTGAAATTGAATTTTATTGTTGCAATAAACTTGTCGCTCTCCTGTTTTTTGTGCAATGCCGTTTTATGATTAATATCTGATGTTGTTTTTTGCATTTTGTTTGCTTGTACTATTTTCGGTGTCTGTTTGTATAATAAAGCTGTTTGTATTTATTATTAGATTTAGTTCAGTCAGCTCCTGAATGACTTTTTCTATATCCCTTCTGAGGGCTTTTCCAAGAAAGAAGGAGGAGTTCTCCGCTCACGCTAGATGTTTCCCTGTTGCCATGAAAGGGTCTGGTTGAGTTTAATTCAAATAACTTGGAAGTCCGGTTATCTCTCTTGAAATTTTCTGCAGCCATACTTCAGATTTTTTCTTTATATTAGCGTTAGTGATAAGACACGCTTTAATTCATAA
Source organism: Trissonchulus latispiculum (assembly GCA_030248195.1). Classification (NCBI taxonomy): domain Eukaryota; kingdom Metazoa; phylum Nematoda; class Enoplea; order Enoplida; family Ironidae; genus Trissonchulus; species Trissonchulus latispiculum. The sequence continues at coordinate 17,962 of JASAND010010626.1, read as the reverse complement.
CATGATCGCGTTATTATGTGCAAGGATTCTTCGTCACCTTTCTATGCTGTTGATAAAAAATCAATCGCTCCTATTGAAGGTTTGCTATCGATGTAAATTTAGTATGAGATGTCATGCCAGATAGGTGAAAAACTGTTAGTTGGTCTGCCTTTCGCGACCGGTGGCTGATCTCATGATCGCTGAATGAGACAGAGCAGAGAGTCCTTCCTGGGATGTCCGGGCGGGGTAAGGGCGATGAACTAGGCTAGTTTCAGTTTCAGTAGTCACACGAAAATAAAGCCGTGGTTACATTTGGCAGTCTTGTGATGACGGCAGTTGTCTAAAAATAGTTGACAACTAGTGGTTACACGTAACAACAAATCGTAGCAACAGGCACTTGCTGTTGAGCCAACGCTCTGTTACTATTGCTTTGTCTCAACAAAATCGGGCATTGCCCCTACGCGTTGTCACCAGTTGTCACAACTTTTCACTGGTTACACGAACAACGTTATGACAATTCTGTAGCAACGGCAGTTGTGACAACGATTTGCGGCTACGCCTTGTCACAAGATTGTCAGGTGTAACCACGGCTTACATCACTTTCATTCGTCAATGCAAAGCACAGTTTTAGTTAAGTCGGAGTTTTAAGTAAAAATAGTTCAGTCTGAGTTTCATTTTTGACAACCACCTTCCCATTGGGGTAGTACCGGCTTAGACCCGTCTACTTTTTTGAAGGTTAGGGGAATGCTGATACATTGTCATAGCAATTACCACAGGTTATCTACAAAGCTATCAGAACGCTCTGTACGTCCAATGGAGTTGCTATGGAAGCCCCACCTGACAGGGCGGGCGCCCCTTAACCTACTCATTGAATTACTCAGACGGGATAGAACAATTTGAAATAGAGTGCTTTAGTATATTTTTGCAAACATGACATGGCATGACCTCCCCCCCACTTGCAAACGCACTGAGAAACCATTGCGCTGTCGAACGTTCGGTAACTTTTAAGAATGAATTGATGAATGAGTTTTAATACCAACCATTACATATCAAAAATATTAATAAGAATAAGATATAGCCGGCATGTGATACGGTAACTAACAAACTATATTTAATTTAATCTTGCATTAAATACTGCAATTAACTACTGCAATTTAATCTACGAAAATGCAAGATATTAGACAGTATGAGGACTTGTGTTAAAAATATTGCAAAGCAGGTTTTAGTACAGATCAGAGTTCTTAATTTTATGAGCTCCACTGCTCGTCCACTGCAGTAAAGGGCCCATGTCAAGATAAAAGTCACTTTTTGATGTGCTCTGATCTACCACTTGTTTTTCTTGGAGCTTTTATTTTCATGGGGGTTCTTGGGGTTCTGGGGGTTCTTAATTTTTTTTAGAGATTTGATCTATAACTATGTTTAGTTTCATTTTTTGATGGGGGTTCTGGGGGTTCTTGGGGGTTCTTAACTTTTCGAAGAGATTTGATCCGTAACTACATATATTTAGTTTCAAATTTTTGATGGGGGTTCTGAAATTTTTTCAAGAGATTTGATCCTCCACTGTTCAGTTTTAAGTGTTTGCTGGAAGTTCTGAGGGTCCTGGAGTCCGGGTATACTGAAAAGTGTGTGCGGTGCCTGGACTTAGATTTTGGATGAACTTGTTCTTCTTGTCGTCTGCTTTCGATTGCTACCCATATTGTGCATATTGACTGTAGCATATACACAAATTTTAGTCTAAATTTATGAGAAAAGCCAGGAGAACCCCCCCCCAGTACACCCGGGTTATATGCTACAAATTTGATGATTGCGATGCTTATACACGTATTATAAACATATCATGTTTGCGGAAGTGTCTGTTGCGGGAAAGGATCCGCAACGTAGTCACATACAAATCAAAGTCCTGGATACAAACGCATGAAAAAATTTCAGAACCTCCTTTTTTTCTGATGGGGGTTCTGGGGGTTCTAACTTTTATCTTGACATGGGCCCAGTAAAGTAACAAAACCACAGCTGAAAGCTTCGGTTTAAAGAACGCTGAGGGTCAGGGTGGTTTTTAATTCCAAGTTTCAACTGCAACAAGACCATTATTAGGTTTACTGTGTCAGTAGATAGATACCATATTGATCTCTATGCTAAGACAAAAAATCGATGAGACGTACGTTGTGTATCAGTATCAGTTTCTGATTTTTTTGCATAATGCTACACATTTAGAATGTGCGATGCAGATTAGAAATATGCAGATAGGCGAAGCCCAGTGGGCTTGAATCCGGGTGTTCAACTCAGGTGGACCAAACCAACCCGCTAGGCGGCCATTATAACTCCGGCTCCGCAAAATTATAACTGGGGAGGCAATACTAATTCACAACATTCTCCTCTCCATTTTTTACATTTACCAACTTGGAGGTCGTGTTGAAAAAGGGAGCCAGCTTTTGTGGAGTATTTTCTGTAGTCATACCAAGATAAACTGCATAAGCGGTCTTTCGGAACTTGTGACAAAATATTACATAAAGATAAAAGTTAGAGCTCTGTGCAAAGCCAAACGATAAGATGACCAGATTCCATAGAATGTAGTAGACTTTTCCCAAACTTATGTTGTAGATAGCTTCGGGCAGACATAGATTTCTAACGGCAACATCACCAGCTACATGATTTTCTGCTATCAAAGAGATTCCGAACAAGATTGAATTAACACTCATGGGAACGCTGAGTGCCAGCTGAAGAAAGCACAGCTGTTTGTCGCGCTGCCAGCTGTGATCAGACTGAGATACAGACTTCTTCTTGCACAATCCAACAATTACAGCCGTCATTGTCACAAAACCAAGAACAGCTTGGATTACTAATGAAATTATTTGAATGCTTAGGATTAAGTCCTTGAATTTATGGTAGAGTTCGTTTCCAACAAGAAAATCATAAGCATAAAGAAGTGAATGCAGTATGGCCAAGGACACAATATAGCGAACAAACCTAGTGTTGTTCACTTTGGGAAACTGAAACGGAAACCAGAGTGCTACGGAACGTTCCAGTGCTACAGCAATCGAAATACCATCACATATAGTGCTAGTTACGGTGGCTAGTGTGTATCCGTATGCCAACCTGATCACGAAATCGAATACATGTATCCCATTCATTGCAGCGATCTCAATGATACCTTGCAGAAACATTACGGTATTGGTAATTAAACTGACAATAGCAATTATTCGATGATAAGTGTAACTGAGCGCTTGGAACTCAGCTCGTCTTAGCAATATTGTCGTCAGTACACTGCCTAAAGTCCCGAAAATACCCAAAACTACACGATAACCAATTCCAATATGTTCCAGCATAACCTGTTCTTGTTTCAGTTGTATGTAAACGTGAAAATACTCTTGCAAGTCGTTAAAATCCATACAGCTGGAAATGTTGGCCCATAATTCAAGAAGCGGTGAATTATCATTGATCATTTCTACCGATCTAGTAAAAATTCAATTCAAACATTGATTTCAAAAACACACATTGCATTTTCTTAAAAGCGCTATCTATACAAACCTATATACAGTTCTAATATATTCTTCGTTCTAAGATCCGAGGCATAAGTGCATGCAGAAGAATCAAAACTGAGTGCTTTTCTGCTTGCATCATCTACCTATTGGAATCATTGCTACGCGTGGGCATGGCAAGTAGAGCATGTTCAAAAATCCTCCTGAAAATCCACAAAACGCTTCAACCTCCTTTCAGCTTTCAACTTCTTTGTATCAGGAACTTATGGTTTTTAGGCTAAGTTACTACTGGAGTTCCCTGCTTCTCTGCCAAAGTCTATTCTCGTATAGGTTTCTTCTATCAGTTCTTCTATCTATTGTCTAACTTTTTAAGGGCGATTTTGTTATTTCTGTCATCGTGTTCGCAAACAGTGACTAACCTTACAACTCCTGGCCTACGCTTAAATATGGCTTGTGTTCTACAGACTGTTCTGGTCGATTCGACTCAAGTACAAAACCAACGTACCCTTAAATTTAATGAAAAACTTTTTTGTAAAAAGGGATCATACAATAGTGTGATCTACTGGCTTTTAAAAGGCTTACAGCCATAACTCTGAGCTAGTGGAAATCGACTACACAATATATTTATAATTTACCCATTTCATCTATTGGTTTAGCCAAATGCAGTGTAGTGTTGGTGATAAAAACGCACTTAGCAGACGACAAAAACTTTTGCCTGATGCCTGTTTGTTTGCTTTCAGCAGAGCAGCATTTAACACCAATTTGACTAAAAATGCCATTATATCCTGTAACTTTTAGCAGAAATGGAGAAATCGGAAACTCAGGGGCATATCAACAGGATTTGAAACCTTTTAGTCCCTTCCTAAGGTAAATGAAAGAAATGATACCGGCCGGCCATCCGGCTAGCCTGTTCTTGGCCGGCCGGTGTCGTGTCGTACATTATTTTGTCACCTATGTAATGTTAAAATGTCACCTGACGTAACTTTTCAAAGAAGAGGCACGTTATTTTATCAAAAGACTCTTAATTTAAATTAAATTTAACTTTAAATTTTATTTAAATTTAACTTTAAATTTATTTAAATTTTTAGCTAAAATATAACTGCAACAGATAAAGGCAGTTTTGATTAAAATTTGACTAAAATTTTGATATAGATAAAACAATGAAGCAAAGCTACTAATTAACGCCTATAATTAACATTAGAAATTTTCAAATTTTTGTCAAAATCTATCATTTTGATGTCATTCGAAAGCTCTTGCGGATTCAATGATGCAAGGCAAGAAGTAAGCCAAATCGTTATGGCCGAACGTTTTGCCGAAAACGATTCCCTGAAATTATAACGGAAAATCCCAAAACTTAGTGTGAACACTGTCATACTGGTATGTCTTGACAAGTATGAAAACAGGTTGAAGTCAGTGTGATGTGAATCTGCTTTTACTCGTATATATGTAAGATTTGTAAAAATGCTGATTGTACAGTGAAAATATTTCTCAACTCAAATCATGCAACAGTTGTAAGCTTCCAATTAAGGAATCTGATGACCGTGTCAAACACTGTTAACGCTGTTTAAAAGCTATTTCACGAGCCATTTGTCTCTGCACAGATGCAGAGGCGTAGCTTTAATTAGATTTTTTTAGAACACAGAAAAATTTTTCTCTGAAACTTGGGAATCTTAAATAGCTATTGCATAATTAGTCCAAAAAGGATATGGGCTGTGACTCAAGGAAGGTTTATACTGAATATATGACTTTGTTTGTGTAAACGGGCTATGGGAATAACAGAAACAAATTCTAATAAAAGCGAGGAAAATTATAAACAAGCAATAAATTAGTGCTTTAAGCAAACAAGGAGCCAAGGTCTGAAAATAATCAGCAGTGGAGAAATGCGATCCTTCACCGATTTTCTGCTGCAACAGATCCTTGCTAAGTAAACTAAAGATGTAAAAACCACTTCTCGAGGCCGGCAAATGAAATTCTAAGTTCTAACCAATTACTTAGGAGACGATCTAGCTGCATCTCGTCAAAGATATGGGCCTGAGTAAGACTCAGCCGACGTCAAGTTAGCTGAAGTATATAAAGGAAGAACTGAAATAATTTTTTGCACACAGCATCAACGTTTATCATAATGACCTAAATATTCTCGCAAGATGCGTCTCTGTGGTTTTCAGGATTCAGGCTGTTCATGCGTTTAAAATTCAACTCATTCAACCTATCCAAATATTGACAAAATTAACAGCAGCCCTGCCTTAGCAAGCGAGCCGATTCTTGAGGGATCCTGATCCTGTTCCTATTGTGGACCAAATTTTACCTGCTGTGCACCTACTTCTCCAAAATTTAAGACTTTTGCAAATTTTATGGGCACGTTGAGTGACTACAAGCATGCTTTCGTGATATTTTAGAAAATTTCTTAATTATTGTTTTTTCTGTTTAACTCGATCCTCCTGGCATTGTCCGTTGTTCCTTGGCATTGACTTTTCTGGCCCTTATATCAAACGTCTAATGATTAAGGGAAGCCGAACTCCACCAACTTCTATTAAAGTGTGCCCAAGACCAGCTCCGACCAGCAGTAGGAAGGAACACGTCTGTGAAGCTTCAACATCATCCAGTCAAGTTGACATGGAATAATATGGTCGAGAACAAGCTCTGAGGAACCTAGTAGGGCAACTCCTGCACTTTCGGAAATCAAAATCAAAATCGAAAATTCCAAATTTGGCCATGTTTCTTCTCAGGCAATCCAACTGACCTCGCCACAAGAGATATCAATTACAAGACGGCTATTAATGTTCGCAGAATAGACAGTACCTAGTTCAATGGACAGACTTGGGTAAAAAGATCACTCTCTGTACTGGGCCGGTATCGTACTACGACGTTGAACCTACATCAGTCAATGTTCCGTTTCTGGCAGATCAAGGGGCCGACTAGCACCAAATCCCTTACAGGAAATGGACTTTCCATGGCTATTGATCCAGCCAGGTATTCTGACTGTTCTAAGCTGCTTCTAGTAACAGTTTATTGCCAGCAGATCATATCTAGGTGCAAGCGAAAAAGGTAGCAGCCATTTTCACGGTATCCTCTTCCGAACAGACTCCAGCCAGAAAACTCAGGATTCAAGAAGCACACAAGGAGTGTCACAGTTCCGCCCTGATTATGTTGCTGAAGAAAACTAATATATAAGCTCATCAAACAGCTGGACCTGTTCATTTTCTGGAGGCATTATTCGTTGCGGAGGTCTTCTGAACAATGCACCACTAAACTAGTAGTGAGAAGTGCCCAATTCTTCCGCCGAGATTTACATGCCCGATAATTTAAGAAGCTCATCAAATCGTACATCACTTTGGCCCGAAAGCCACTTTAGGCAAAAGATATTGGATTCAAGGCCTGCAGCAAAAGAAAGTGTTGTGAAAATGCCTGGTATGTGAGAGAACAGAAGTAGGTAGTCCAAAACCACCGAAGACGGGTTCGTTACAAATAGACACAATCTGACACAGTCCCCGCATCTACGAATACAGGATTGAACTGCATTGACCTACTTAATATCAATGAAAGCAAAGGTTTGCCATTTCACAAATATCAGAAGATATCCTGAGGATTCTGAGTTCGAGCTGAAACAATCGAAGATAACCTTGCTGAAATACTATAACGTGATTCAGAAGGCTGAATCAATTTTTATACCGCCGGAGGCGGTATACTTGTAATGGGTTGACTCATCTGAATTCCTATGTTTTGCATGTAAATTGCTTGGTGCGGAGGATTTCCGTCCTATCTTCAACACATGTCCCTACGCAGGTTTTTTTGCCCAACAATTTTTCTACGATTTTGCAATTTTTAGAGCATCATTACAGTCAATTTAGTTAATTTTCAGCGCCCTGTAAATTGTTTTGCACACGATCACTCTCTGCCTTTTCTCATATTACCGAAAATCGGGCGTTATTTGCCTGTCACTTGATTGGCAGAGGTTTAACAGATCAACAAATCGCTAAAACGGATGTTACAATTTTCGTGTGCAAAGTCTGATTTTGCGCTTGCACTGTATTTATTTCATTAGTGTTTGCTTTGCTTCAGAATTTAGATAAAATAAATTGTTTAAAATAAACATATAGATAAATGATAACTTTCTCTCTCGCAGTTTACTCGATAAAATCGCTATAGTCAGAGTAGTGTAGTGGCTGGGATGTCCGCTTGGTACTGTTCCGGACACAGATCGAATCCTTCTTCCGTATAATTTTAGTTTTACAATTGGCAGTGGTAAATGGCAATAAAATACTCCCATTCTAATGTCTCAGAAACGGTAAATGTCGGGGAGTTGAAACTAGTCAAAAGCTAACGTCACCGTACACTAGAACAGTACGATGAAAACAAACAAAACGTTGAACACTAGTGATGTGGATCGGATCGGATCGGCAGCCAAAATCACCTACCGATCCGATCCAGCAAATGGCCGGCGATCCGATCCGATCCGATCCGATCCAGCCCCGAATCGGACCGATCCGATCCGATCCGACCATAATTTTAATTTTCAGTTGTAGACACTTAAATTGCTAGATTTTCCCATTTCCCGTTATATATTTTGCAAAACTCTTCAAAACTTCGCATCTGAATCTTATTGAATAATTCTGAAAGTCGGTATCAGAAACTGCAGCTGCAAAATGATGTGCAGCCACCGTTGAAAAATATCTATTGTTTTGTTGTGGGAGTTTAAGATCCAGTGAGAAATAAAAATCCTACAAAGACAAGATAAAATTGAAAAATCAAGGGTGTAAGACCAAAAAAATCAACTTTGGTAGTATTTATAAGCAAAACAACGTAGATGTTTTAATATCGTTCGGAAATAGAGACGACATGGAAATTCGGAAAATCTGGAATCTCGGGTTTTATTTATGGAAAATCTAAAACATTCAAAGGTTTGCTGAAATATATGCACATTGAGGATTTAGTTTTCGTGATCAAATAACTCTTCCGGCATATTTTTGCACCTTTTCAACCAAACTGCACCCAATTTTTGGAATTTTCGGTTTTCCAAATTTTCCAGAATTTAAAAGTTTTAATGGTCACGATATGGCTATTATTTAAAAGCTCTTGACAGACTGAACACTGATTAATGAAACAATCATTTTCCAAAATGCAATTCCCAAGTTCACGAAAACAAGATTTTTCCGGGTTTAAATGTTTTCCATCACCAACAGTTATAGAGCTATAGATCTTGACTCGAAAATTCTTGGCGAGCTGATTAATCTTTCTAATACAACTAGATCCCAGAAAATCGCCCTATTCACAAAACTTCCATCTATGAATAGTGAACTCGAGAAATTGGTACATTTTCAGGTATTAATTCCAGCTCATAAGTAGCTTTTAAATAATACCCTATCATTCAAATGCAAGTGCAACAATATGCAACCCGATTTGATCATAGATACAAAGTTTCGAATCTGGTAAAATTTTGGAGAAACTAAATATTTTTAATAAATTAAATAATTAATATTATAAATATTAAATATTTTCCGTGATTTAATCACGATATGAAGATTGTTCTAAATCTACAGTTGGACGATTCTAAAACATATACTGCTATTGTTTGCTCTAAGTTCGCAACAAACGACCGAACACAGTTTTGGTCGTACAATAGCATATACAAACTTTCGTATACTTATATACAGCATATACTTTGGTCTTGCGGAGTTTCCACTTCTGAGCAAAAGCACTTGGGCGAAAAATGTTTCTTCCAATTTCAGACAACGTTTCTATTAGTTGAAAACTTTTAATCATACCAGAATAAGTCACTCTCAGCAGTCAGCAGTACTGAATTTAAACAGCGGAACAGAATGTCCAAAAATTAATTAGCAGGAAATATTAGAGAGCAATCCAATTTTATTTTTACATAATATGTACATATAAAAATTTATTTATCTAGAGAGAGAACATAAAAACATTAACAACAGAAAACTCAACATTTAAACAAAGTTCAGGAAAGATAATAAATTTGCAATTTTTTAAAAAAATTGGTACAAATTTTAAACATTTACCTCATTTACCGGATCGGCGATCCGGAAAAATCATGCCGATCCGATCCAGCCGATCCGATCCGAAAATTTGTCAATCCGATCCGATCCGATCCGACCTCGGATCGGTCGATCCGATCAGATCCGCCGATCCGATCCACATCGCTATTGAACACATAAATCCCAAACTCTACGGCGGTATTATCCCCTTTTAAGGGGTAACTTGTTGAATATGTGGCGAAAGCAGTATCAAGAACTTTAGGGTAGCTCAAGTTAACTATCTATTTCAATACAGGAAGACATGCAAAGGATTGGCTTCCAGAGCTCGACAAAGTTTATCGATAAAAGCGGACAGTCCAAGAAACACGTGGAAAATGGCAAAGCTCGTACAACTACTACCATTCCATCCCAAGACATGCACTGCCGCTATGCCAAACTCCCATTTTACAATGGAGCAATTTCAAGAAGAAGCGTAAAAGATCTGATTCCGCTGGAGACAGGCTTATGGTGAAAATGGAGAGATCAACAGTTGCCCGCCGGGAGGATGTTAAGAATTAAAAAGAAAGAAGATTAAATAAACTTTAGATTGAAGCTACCATTGTAATTAGCTTCTACATGTAAAACAAATGTGACATGTTTTTCGTTACTATTTTGGACTTTTCGTTACCTTGCGAACTTTCTGTCAGAATTGAAATTTCGTAGGTTGAAGCCTAGTTGATACATAACTACATGTATATGTAGCTAGTAGCTACCATATCTAAGTCTTTACAGCAGCCTTGTCTGACTCCTGCAGTTAACTCGAAGGGTGAAGATAATTGCTGTCGCAAAGCTGCAACGCAAAGCAACGTTTGTGATAAAATTTGCAGAGCACACCAGGACCAGACTCACGGGGAATCCTTCAGCGCGTAAGTCCTTCCGTTATTCACAGCTCTTCTTCCAGAGTGAAATCCTGCCTACTGTTCAGCCGCTTTATTCTCCTTTACAAGTCTTATCCTTATCCTTGGCTGATAAAAACAAGAATTTTGCCGCAAACTGAAAGCAGGGTTATTTTTCCACCCTGGCAGCTTCCTTTGTTTTTTCAGAAGGGGTAGAAAATGTCTGTCTTAAGGTGGTGGTATCCTTTTGTGCAGTGCTTTTGTGGTGATTTTTTGAAACGCTATAACTTTCGCAATTTTGGGAGTTGCAAAGAGCTTTATACATCGTTTTAAAGCTTATTATCTGTACATTCACATGAGCTTACAGAACTGGCAAAATTAGCAAAAAAATAGCAGAGATTTTCTGACAAGCTGACATCAAACAGGATGAATAGAGACCAAAAGTTTTTGAACATAGATTTCTCAAAACTGAAGAATCGGCCAAAAGTTCTTTTTGTGCCGCGATATGAAGGACATATGGGCCGAGGGACGTTTTTCTGGATTTGGCCCAGCAGGTCTTAACGGTAGAGAAAATTGGCCAAATGCACAGTAACACGAAATTTCGCAACTTCGCATTGAGTTTTCTCGCAACTGGAGTTGTTTTAGCCCAAACCAAGGAAAACGTCCCTCCGCAGAAGTGCGAATTTCGATTCTGCCGAAAATCTCCGGAATCCGTCGAGTAGTTTTTGAGAAATCGATGTTCGAAACAAAATAATCGCAGTTTTGCCAAAATGGTTTTTCGGCCAAATCTCTAGCTGAAAGCAATAAAGTCCGGCTAATAGGCGTTCATAAAATGTGCATTTGGACGATGTATCGATTGAGTATAACTAAGCCAATTTTGCCCTTAACATGTGGCAGTAATTTTGAAAAAACTGATTTCCTCGAAAATGGCCATTTTTTGACCCTAAAAACAATTTTTTGCTGATACTGACTTAACCACTGGAGATAGCTCAAAGCTTGTAAGAGCAAAAATGTTCATTTTTGAGTCCTCTTTCCAGCCATACCAACCAATCCCGTGTTTTGTGTACCTACTGGGAGCTTAAGGCCAGAAACCAAAACTTTCTTATCTTTTGGCCTAAGAATACGGGACTGGTCCTAAAATGTAAAAGAACACGGAAATAGGTTATTTCGCAAGTTTTAGCCCTTTGCGTAAAGGATTAAAGCCGTAGGAGTGAAAAATACCCGACAGGATACCAGCACCTTAAGGTCATCGGATAGTTCGCATTTATTCTATGTATGCTTTACGCAAGGGAAGATAGGACTGGAAGATCATAGTCAGGGTGTTCGGTATGAGAACAATAGGGTAAGTTGCTGAAATATTTGGACCTGAACACAGGAGGCGTCCTTAAGCAGATTCAATAATCCGTGCGGTCACCGGCGCAAATGATTTCCAACTCCCGGGGGGAGTTACTTAGACTATTTTTCTTAAATTATTTGGCCGAGGTAAATCTGTACTGGTCATCATGGCGAATTTGGCCTAGACGTGTGATGGACACCATTTACACTGTAATCACAGTTTATTAACTATATTTTTGAACGTGAAGTCATCTAAATTTATATGCCATAGTATTAAAGCGTCCCAATGGGTCTATCCAGGAGTCTATCTATGTGTACACTTTGACATACGTGGATAGTTATCACGAATTGGTTCGCTCTATCAGCAGGTGCCTACATGCAAACTCCCAACTTTATGGACTGAAAATTATGACATTAAGTGTCAGTTATTCCAAACCTGTCTTGGCTGTAAATGTCTTCAACTCTGCTCGGTTTCGTCTTATTGAACATTGAATTTGGGCTTGACCATATTTATTCAGTTTTAAGTGTTTTGCTGATTGAAATTTAACAAGAACTATTATCTGGTTATTATGCTTATACTGTAGCAGTATGCAGCACGAAATAGTTAACTACTTGTCATTTAATTTATAGTTTCTTGGAAGAATTGAATTAGAACTTGTAGGGAATAGAATCGTGTTAAAATGTTGACAGAGTTATTGAATATAGTTAACTACGGCGGAATTTGGCTATAGGTCCTGTATCCCTCAATCGCACTTTGTTACCGACTGTTTGAAGTTCCCAGCATCAGATAACAAAACTCAGTTTCACTCATTTGCCTACACTGCAAAATTGAAAATAACTCATTTACCAACAAATTAGCGCTCTAAAACGGTGTGATATGCAATAATCATTTGGAGGGATAGTATTTGGTGGAAAAATCAACAGAATTGCTGGAAAGGCCCATCCTTGTACATTTTAGCAATAGTGTCCCTTTTTAAGCTTCAACAAAAAAGTCAACGGAAATATTATGGCGATTGGCGATGCTTGCAGGAGGCCAACCTACCTAGCAGCGTCTTACACTAGCATTAATGACCAGCTTCATCAATATACGCTGTAATTGGAAAATAGAACCTGAAACTTGGAAAACTATATCGATTTTATAGGACCCTTGCTTAAACTCCATGAGTAAATAAACTAAAATAAGATAAAATCGCTATTATCAGTGTATGAGTTTGTTATTTTTCTTAATGTGTTTGACATTTATTTGCTTTTTTATTTCTTTGGTTGTTTGTTTGTAATAGAAGGTTTTGTAGAAATATTGCAAAAAATAGCTTGCACTAAGAATTTGGTAATTAAAGGAGATTACGGTAGTGTATGCAAATGAGTGATTCTTAGTTTTGAAAGATTAATTTGTAGGTAGAAGAGGGATTCTTGGGCCTATTTCTTTCAAGATTAAATGGATTAGATTAAATTTAACCCGCACTAAAGAAACAGAACCTTGGATCAAACGGATTAACCCTTTAATGCCGGATGGGCCATATGGCCCGAGCGGCGATTTCCGTCATCTTATTTTTTGGGAGAGGGTCCAGTTGCCGATTGGCAGTCTGGGAATTTGCTCCTTTTTTCTTCAACACGTCGACCCAATTTTGGGGGAATATTTCCACGCCAGCGACAATTATGGAGTTTCTATAGCTTTCCGCCGACAATGAAAATTCTGGAAACTTCGGGACCTGTTCGAGCGCTGCATTCAAACGAATCTAGGGGCCGACTGTAGTTCGTTGGCGGAACAGCCCTTTTACCATATGATAGAGGAGGTGCTGCACATTAAAATAACGCATAATTTATTTCGTCTCAGGTTCACCTCTTGCACCTAGAAATCAATTACTTGATTTTCTGCAGTGAAGTTTAGCAAAATTTCGCACTTTTCCCGACTTTGACGGCTTGTAACTTTTTCTGGGTGCATCGGGGACCTTTCAGTGCTTACATATGAAACGTAGAGCAATTAATTATCTCTTATTATCTATCGATTGTTGGTAGTCCCATCTCTCTACGTGCTTCCAGTAAAAAATGGCACCCAAAAATGTGAAATCGGTCATTTTCGACCGTTAATCCAGAGGAAATTCAGGCATTAAAGGATTAAACTTAATCCAGCGAGTTAAGGTTAAGGTTAGGTTAAGTTAAGTTAAGCTACATATTCCGTTTAGGCACGTATTATTGGTTGGCGGCTCAAATCAAGATGAAAGTTGGTGAAGCTTTCTAAAATAAGTTCTTTTAGCGTTCTAACTTCCTCCGCATAATCCCGTTTCAACTCTTTCCAGCTATACCAACCAATCCGGTGTATCAACTATGTACTGAGAGAATAATGGCAAAAACTAAAAATTTCTCACCTTTGCACCTAAAAATGCGGGACTGGTCCCAGAATGTTAAAGAGCACCAAAATAGTATATTTGGAAAGATTCATCCACTTTCATAAAAATAAAGCCTATAGGGTCAAATTTACACAAAGCGATACCAGCACCTTAAAGGGTTAGGCAGTTGGCAGATTGAAATCTTTAACCGCTGTTTCTTAAACGGTGGATTAAACTGATTAAAATTAACTCGTTTAATCCGCGGATAAATGTTTGAATTAAACGAGTTAAGTTTAATGCGTTTAATCCTTTAACCCAGCATTAAATAAACATGTGTTAAAATTTTAATCCGGCTGATTTTCAGTCCTTTTAATCCTATTTTTACTCGAAAGAAATAGTTTTGAAGGATTTATTTGCAGGTAAATGAGTGATTCACTCCAATTTCCGCGCAAGTCCCATCTGCGTGCACTGAATCGCGATTGCGCGCACCTCGCTAAAAATTCAGAGTGTCCCAATTGAATTTTACCTCTATTCTTGCGTTGACCTTACGGTAGTCCCATTTGTGCGCAGTACATAATGCTCAGTAGGCGTAAAGGAATCTTGTAGCTATGAAAATAAATTCATGTTGTTGGCAGAAACGCATTAATAGTTGAAATACAATGATAACCGTGACAAAATTCGAAGTAAACAGTTTATTTTATAAAATCAAAATACTAAAATATGTTGATGCAAAAAGTTCCAGCGTGCTTGCAGATAAAACCGAGTTTATAAGTTAAAACTAACTTTTTTACAAAAATGCCAAATTTTTCAGTGGATACGATGTCTACAGAAGTTTTGGAACAGCACAAAGTAAACTAACAAGTTGTTGTTATTGTTGTTGTTTGCTGCATTTCCGAAAAATTCGGACCTCCGGTGTGACTCGAACCCACGAGTTCTTGCGCACTAGGCAAACGGTCTGCCGACTGAGCTACAGAGGTACAGACTGCTTGCAATGACACTTGCACGCAGACACGTAGCCAGGGGGGAATGGGGGAATTCCCCCCGAAATTGTTCATCCAGGAATGTTTTCCGTGCCTTGTGTAAAATGCCCATTTTTCAGAAACTTTTCGCGTTTTCGGCGCGAAATGAGTGTACTATACCATTATAATACGCGTTTGCCACCCCTAAATGAGTAGGAATTACAATATTTTGTGTACTTTCATCAGATTCTGCATCATTCGGCTGTATGAACATGAACTGGGCGTTAAGTATTATTAATTGAAAAGAATGCTAGTTAGTTAGGTTTATTGTGCCAGCCATCTATTCATCAAGGTTACGCATACACAGCTAAAGCAACATTTGCAAGAGAATTTCAAAAATACACACAACAAACAAATGTGGAAACAGAAACAGTCATTAATGATGCAACTGACAGTGATCGCGTTGGGCCGCTAGCGGCTACAGACCACGCGACCACTAGGAGTTTCAGTAAAATTTAAATTCTTTTCAATCTTTTTAAAAAGTGAAAGAGAGTCTGTCGATGCTGCTCCTGTTGGCAAACTATTCCAGTATTTGACAACACGTTCACTAAAACAATATTTACGTAGATCCAAACGACAATGGCTATTCATAAGTTTTAGTTGATGCCCTCAAGTTGACGATCCTGCTCGAAAACAAAAAATTATTCAGTATTAATAGTCCCACACTGCCACTAATTATATTATAAGCCATTACTAGGTCACGATGAATTCTCCTTACTTCAAGTGATTGTAATTTTAAAAGGCTGAGTGTTTCTTGATAGCATTTACCCGAAAAACCAGGAAATTTTCTCGTAAACAATTTTTATTCCCGCTCTAGCAGGTCTTTATCTTTCTGTAGGTAAGGATTCCAAACTTCCGTCACGTATTCTAATTTAGGTCGGACATACGTTATATACAGCCTTAACAAAAATGACACAGATCTGCATTGAAAACTACGATAGATAAGGTTAACTACTGCAAACCCCGAATTAGCAACTTTCAAAATATCAGTTGAAAATTTCAAATCGGACGAAATTAAAACATCCAAATCTTTAATGGCATCTGTTGATGCAACAGTTGTGTTTCCAAACAAATAAGAAAAATTGGGATTTCCGTACCTAGATGTAAAGTAAAACATTTTTCAAATGCAATTTTAAGTAAATTTTCTGATGACCAACTCACTACATTATTTATGTCGAACTGGATACCGTATCTTAACAATGGGTCAAGAAGCGACAGATACAGCTTCCTGTCATATGCAAAAATCTTCGAAGTGATAAAATTCAAACAGTCTTCAATGTCATTAATATACAATAAGAAGAGACGAGGTCCCAATACACTTCCTAATAAACAACCCCTGCAGTAACGCATTTTAAATTTGAATAACTATGTCACACTTGAACAAACTGCTTGCGGTTACACAAATAGTTTTTTTAGCCAACTGAGAAGTTTCCCTTGGATTCCATAATTTTCTAATTTAGCAATTAGCCTTTTATGAGAAACAGTGTCAAACGCTTTAGCAATATCCATATAGAAGACATCAACAAATACACCGGCATCAAGCGATTTGGTCCAGTCTTTTACAGGATGTAACAGCTGCGTAATCGTGGATCTGTAGCATCTAAAGCCGTGCTGACTTTCAGATATTAATTTATTTTTTTCGAAATGAAAACTGAGGGCCTTTTCGCGAATGGGTAGAGTGGAGTAGAGTAGAGTAGAGTGGAGTTAAAATTAACTCTACCCTTTTCGCGAATGGATAGAGTTAATTGTGACTCTGCGCGTTTTTAACTCCTCTTAACTCTGCCAGCAGAGTTAAGAGGAGTTAAAAAGCGCAGAGTTAAAATTAACTCTATCCATTCGCGAAAAGAGTTAGGCAGAGTTAATTTTAACTCTACTCTACTCTGCTCTTTTCACGAATTCGTAAGCAGAGTTAATTCTAGCTGATTAACGTAACTGTCATAAAAGCTGCTGAATTCAGGTAAACTTTATTGTGGAAGTATTTTAGTGCACTTATTATGTAACACTGCGTCAAATTTTGACATGCTGACCTTGTATAGAGCCTGAGTTTACTGAATATTGAATGACGACTCAAATTTCTTCGTGTTTATCAACTTTACACTTTGTAGTTGCGACGTTTAGATGATTATGAAAACCAAACACCGCTTTCGCAGGCTTTATAGGATAAAGGCCGGTTCACAGGCTCAGTCGTACGTCGCGTGTCGCTTGTCGCGACAGTGTTCACAGGTTCATAGCTTGTTGCGATAAAAGTGTCGTGCGACAAATTGTCGCTTGTCGCGTGCCTCTAGCAAATGAAATGTAGGCTTTGGCAAGTGTTGCACTGAAATTTCCTGCAATAGGACATCAGCCTGTGAACACATCAGTCACTGCGACATACTGCAAATCCTACGCGACATGCAACATACGACTTGCGACATGCGACACGCGACAAGCGACAGCCTGTGAACCGGCCTTAAAACCTGCAGTTCTGCATTTATATAAACAACCTTATACACTTTCCTGCTTATTGCTGTTCTTCCGAAACAAAGTAGATCATTCGTCGAAAACAGAGTTTGGCATTTTCATGAAACGGTATCAAGTTCAAAGAACTCTTTTATATAGTTTAACTTAACGTTGACTTGACATAATAGTAACAGCTAATTTTATGAATGTAAGAAAATGGAATCGGCATGGGGTCTGTCTAAAAAGCGGAAGCGGAAATGGAAATGAAAGCGGAAATGGGGTCTAGAAAGCGGGAATAAAAACGAAAACACGGTATAAAATGTGGAAATGGAATTACGTCTAAAAAGCGGAATCCAAAATATGTAATGAAGTGGGTAAAATCAGGATTCCAAATTCCGCAACAGTCTATCACGACTGACTCTGGGTATCAACCACTTCGAGTACACGGAAGGCTGACGCGTTTATCGGTGAGGATAAACTTAGGCACAGGATCTTCGGAAGGTGATTTGTCCAAAACCA